>JAKSZP010000439.1:0-78738 GCA_022478985.1 Massospora cicadina | reverse complement strand
TCTTACCTTGCAAGCCTAACCTTACAAGGAGTACTTCTCAAAACAAGTGTCTTCAACTGTAGTTTACTCAAGACTGGTTACTTGCACTCACTACTTTTCACTTATTTCCACTTAAAGTGAAAAACCCAAATAAAGGACAAACTTAGGATTCTGTGAAATAGACTGTTTATTTTAGATAAAAACATAGTATTTTTATACTGAATACTAAAGAATCGGGATGTAAATAATAAATTGAGGGATAAAGTGAATAATGGATTGGGAAAATATTGTATCTTCTTTAGGAACCTCAGTGCAGTCTCTTCTTCAATCAATTTCTCTCTTGGGCATTCATTTTTTCTAATTCCAAATATGTGCACTGCAGTGGTGTGTGGAGCCTTCAGCATCAGGGTTGTTGGCTCTGTGGCTCCTGTGCGTTTCAGTGGAGTCCAAATCTTCATTATCATCAGTGGACTTAATTTCTGGTTTGTTTGGTGGCACCGTTTTCTTTTTGTTTCATTTGATTTCCTTTTCAGTGCACCAGTTTGCACCAAAATCGTTCTTTTCCTTTTCTAAGCTACCTAAATAAATATTTCCATTTTGGGAGCATATCTTATTTAGAGTTTAATCATTGCAGTTTGCCTTACTTTGGAGATTGGATTATTTATATCTTTGGCCATGATATTATTGCCATTTACTGACTAATTTTATTTGGAATATCACCATTTTTGTAGCCATTTAATCATTTTTTTGCCAGGCTCATTTTGGTTTAATAATTCTTGTGCTTCATTCAGTATTTCCTTGATTCTATCAGAGGATAAGAATTATTAAACCAAAATGAGCCTGGCAAAAAAATGATTTAATGCTATAAAAAATCCGCTACACTGGTTATAAGTAATGGGGCATTAGTGGGAAGTTGGGTATAGGTAAGCAAAATGGGTAGTGTTTGGGAAGAAACTGTGATACAAACTTGATCCAAATTGTCTGCATTTTGAACAAGTTGGTGAGTGTTGTGGAAGGTACAAATGGGAGTTAAAGTATTATTATGGCCCATTAGGTGAGCTAGCTGAGGGGTCATGGCAGCCAAAACCCTTTATAATGGTGCTGATGCATTATCCTAAATGCTTTCAATGGTGGTTGGGTTAGTGGTGCAGCAACAAGATTTTTATTGTGGGCTAACTCAAAACAGAGGATAATTGTTGACTGTTATAGACACAAGCTTAAAGAAAGTAATCTGGCAGCACAACATTGTGAGATTATATGGATCTTTTAGGCAATGCTGTGGTGATAAGAGTTGATGGTGGAAGTGGACTGAGGGTCGTCAAGGTGTTTTTCACCAGATGAACAGTGAGATAGAGGTTAGGTTGAGTGATATAGGATGAAAGCCCCTACATCAACTCCTTGTATAAAACTTTTGGCTGGAGATGCAAATGGAGATTTACAAATGACACTTATATTGTGGTTTTGTTGGGGAGTCATGTGAAAATGGTGGCAACAGGAGTAAATTTTAAAATTAAGGGAGGCTTATATAACAGTTGGGTTACTAATTATTATATTTTGACTCAGGTTTTATAATTCAAACCTTATTTAAAATGTATTTGATACCTTCAGCTGAGGTTAGGGTTGGCACTATGCTGTGCTCTATCAAGCCACTATTTAGGCTTGTAAGAGCTTAAAGAATGGTTTGTGAGAGGCACCCCAGAAGGGTGAAACTTAAAGGTTGAGCCTGCATATTTATAAAAGATATTTATATTCTTTTGCTCCCTTTATTGCCACCCTTAGGACTACCTTTACCTTGTGGTAATTGGCGTTCTTCAATGAACCAAGCTTTATTAATGCAACAAACTCTTGGAATTTCAGGGCTTAATTTACCTAATTACTCTATCTTTTCCTTGGTGTGCTCACGGTGCAAATTATCAGGATCCTGTCAAGAGAGTGTCATTAACTCTCTCATTCTCAGAGAATTGAGAGGGATGCACAGCCACACCGCCAGGGAACTAGTATTTAGCCAGATTAGAAATAGGGCAGCGCAGAGGGTTCCAGAGCAAAAGGACTTAGGGCAAGGGTGTACAGCACAGTGTATAATAGTAAATAACAAAGAAACAGCAGACCCTGGTTGTACCAAAAGGGAAATCCATAGCCAAGTGGAGATCAGGTAGGTTAATGGGTGCCTCAATCTGGAATGGACCAGGGTGGCCCAAAGGTGCACCAGATACTGCAGCTAATTTGGATGAAATATAGTGGCCGACATTGTTGAAGACCTCCATATAGAGGTCCATGTACAGGTTTACCTAACGGGACCATATTTAAAAAATGTAAACTTAATAGGGAATTTTATTTAGGAAGTTGACCAATTAGAAAATTGGCCTCAAGAAAACATACTTAAACAATGGGGGCGAGTCATTAATTTGGGGAAGTGGTGCTAAGCCTAATTGAACCAATAGGCTCATGCTACCATTAGCCAGGGTCCTGTAACTCAGAATTGACCGACTTGATTTACAGATTATAACTGGACTAGACCCAATTTGGTAATATTATAAATGAAACGGGGTTTGAAACCCTGTTTCTCAATCAACAATAACAAACCGTTGGGATTTAGAACATAGCTGGTGCGTTTAACGCCCTGGATGTAATGCCAGGCTGGACATCACGCACATTCCCAGGACCAACCTGGGCATATCTTGCTGTACCCAACGTTGATCCAGGTATGTTTTAGGTCATGAAGGCCTAGTAATTTGACCTTTTTGGCCTCCTGACGTCCATCTTTATCCTTACAATCCCTGCCCTCAATTATGTCATGGAGACATGACATTACCCTCTCATTCTTTTGAGGCTCCACCCCCCTTCAAGGGCTTTTGCCAAAGAGAAGTTCTTGTGGGCTGGGGCCAGCTTCATGACAGTGATGGTTTGCTTTGACTTAGTCCTGCAGCCTTGGGGAAATGCTCGTGGAAAACTGATCAGATCTTGGGCATGGGCATAGTTGCGCGCTAGTACCCAACTGTTCTCTGCTACATCAAATCCCTTCCAGGATACAAGGTACTCAAAACTTCTTCTGACTTGGCGTGAGGCTACAATCTCCTTCATTTCCACTCTGGCGCCCCATCCACGATATAAACCACTGGAGTCTCAAGTGGGGGCCCTCAAACAACAAAAGATTACTTTCATAAAAGATGGCAAAGATCAAGAATGACAAAGGAAGATCCAAATGGTATGAGCCATGGCCCACCTTTCTGAAAATTCAATAAGGCCCAATCCTCTTTGTTCCCAGCTTTTTAAATGGTTTTTTGATTGGGATGTTTCTAGCATCAAGCGTGACGAGATCCCTTTCCTTGTACGCAGGACCTACCCATCCTTTTCCATCCACAGTTTCCTTAAAAGCTTGCATAGCCGCATCCAAGTTCATGTTCACCCCCTGATGTACTTTCTTGATCATTTTTGCAAAATCCGCTACCTCTTCCACCTTGAATCCACAAATGGGCTCCATGTTGAATTCAGGGTTAAAACTATAGTTGGCGAAGAATGGGGGACAACCAATTGATGCATGTTGGGCGTTATTGTAGCTAAAATGGGCCATGGGGGAGGTGGGAAATGCAATCTTAATGGTCCGCAGCAGTGTAATACTGCAGAAACTGTTCCAAGCATTGGTTCACTCATTCAGTCTGCCCATCTGATTGGGGGTGATTGGCAGTTGAACAGCTGGGGAGAATTTGAAGAGTCTTACACAACTCTTCCCAAAAGACAGAAGTAAACTGGTGCCCTCATCACTAATTATCTCTTGGGGGATCCCATGAAGAAGCAAACACGTGAGATACAAAGAACCTAGCTATCTTTGCCGCAGTTACCATGGTTCTGCAGGTTATAAAGTATGCAAACTTTAAAAACGGTCTATCACTATCATGATTGCGTCATAACCATCAAATGCAGGTAAATCCACATTGAAATCTACCAATAGAGGCTAAAGCACTTCAGCCTTTTGAACTGGTACCAACAACCCCATGAGGGGCTGGCGATTTGGTTTCATTTGGTTACAGACCAGGCACTCCTTACAATACTTGGCAACCTGTTCAGTTAATCGCTTCCAATTGTAAGTGCGCTAAATTAGCTCTAGAGTCTTCGCCTTCCCAGGGTGGACAACGGCGATATCATCATGATGGTCTCAGATGATTTCCAGGCGAAGTGGTCCAGCGGGACCCCATAGGCGCCCCTGAAACCACACCATCTCATTCTTCACATGGCAAACCCTTGTAATGTCCTGATTTAGCTCACTCTTAGCAAGGGCCATAGTATACTTGTCCAACAAAGGCTGTGAAAGGACTACCCTCTGAACATAACATATTCCTCCAAATTTTCAAGAGGAACAAGCGCTAACCCGTGGGCCACGGAAAGGGAAGTTGAGACACAATCTTACCTGAAGGAATCATCGAGTGGGTTTTGTGTACCTCTACCTCCTTATGATCGTGCTAGTGCAAGGTTATTACTCAAGATATCTGCCAAACCATTCTCCTTGACTTTTGTAAACTCATAAACAACCATAAATTGGACTAGGTTCTCATGTCAGTGGGTTTGCTGTGGGTAAAGGCATGAGGTGCGTGGTAGTACAATAAGGCACAGCGATCCTTACAAATACAAAATGGTTGGGATGAGCCATGCAAGTGATGACGCCAATAGGTAAGCGCCTCACCCACTATCAATAACTTTTTGTCTTAAACGGCTTAGTTTAATTTAGGAAGGGACATCGTCTGAGAAAGATTTCCCACCAAATGCTCTATTCCATCTTTACCTACTTGTAATAAGGCCACAGCTATGACAAAATTGGAGGCATTGCAGCCATAATAAACTCCTTATGGGATCTACATGGCAAAGGACGGACGTGGACAACAGGGTGCACTTTACCTCTTGGAAGGCATCCTGAAAAACGGGGAACCATTGGAGCACTTTTTGCTCCACTTGCCTTGTACAAGTGTGCCACACCCTAGAAAGATTTTATGATAATTTCAAAAAGGAACGTACACGTCACCAAGAAGCTCCTCAATTCCTTGACCAAAGTTGGGGTGAGCCACTCACAAATTGCCTTCTCCTTGTCTGGAGTTATTGTGTGGCCGTGATCAAACATGACATTGCCCAGGAAGGTTACCTGGGGCTTAAAGAATTTGCACTTACTTATTTTTAGCGTAAGATCAGCCACCATTAAACTCTCCACCACTTGCCACATGTGTATAGCATGGGACTCTAGATCATGGGAAAACACAAGAATATTATTCATGTAGGCCACCGTGAAAACACCCAGAAGGTCCCTTAAGGCCGCATCTATACTACATTGAAAGATATCTGGGGCGTTTTTAAACCCTAAAGGGCATAACCCAGAAATGAAAGATTCCCTTTTGGGTATGGAATGCGGTTAGCCACTCCTGGAGCTTTCTTGATTCGGATCTGATTTAATGTATTTAGGCAATCCGATTTGGAGAAGAATTTCGCCTTCTCCACATAATGAGCAATCTGAGAGTCCACTGGGATGGGATGCAAATATGTGACAGTGACTTTGTTGAGATTCCCATAATCCACACACATGTGTAAGGTACCATTGGATTTCTCCACAAAAAGAAGTGGGGAGAACACTGGGGAGGTAAGCTGAAATATCACGCGCCTTTAGATAACTGCTCTTTGACCCAAAAATCCTACGCTGCTTCCTCATGTACAGTCAAGGGGTAGATGGAGATGATATATGCACCAGATCGATGGTGAGTTTGAAAAGGCAAATTAAACTTTGAATGAGCTGGTAGTACACTGGCTAAAGCCGCATCAAACAAAGAATCCAGCCCCTCCAAACAGGAAGGTAAGGGTACATACAAAGAGGGATTTAACAGCGGAGGTAGACAGAGTGTGTTGACATTGGGCCATTTTGGCTAAATCGCCCTAAGAGTAGCCTCAGACAAGGAGACACTACTTTTTTGACATTGTTTTAAGTTAAGGATAAGGTATTGTCTCTCAAGTTTGTTCTGACATCATACTTCGCCACCACTTTACTTCCAAAATAATGGGGTACAAGAGGTTTTTGATTGCTTGAAAAACGGTCAGCCAAATGATATTTGCTAACTTGGTGTTGGGATTTTTGCCCATATTCCCAGCTGGCTAGATTACCAGGAATCGCTAGGGGGTAATTCCCTAATGCGAGGTGAATTGGAAATCATTGGACCCTGATTTTGGGGTAACTATGTTTGGGGGTATTTAGGAATATCGCCTGGTTGGATCAGTTGGGGATCAATCTGGACAAATGATTAAGATCTTGTCAACCAGAGTTGCCAACGATTTAGGGGCATCTGATAGTGATGAACTATCAGGTGTACCAATTGGTATCAGTTGGGTTTCATCACTAACTGATTGGGAATTTATGTATCAAGTTCCGAGGTGAGTGATGCCACTGCAACTAGAAAATTTGATCAGTTGGTTTTTGACCCGCCTTAATGGGTAACAGATCCCATTATCTAAGTAGGTTGCTTGCCAAATATGGTTGGGTCACTTGGATTGAGAGGAAAACGTTAGGGAAACGTTTTCTGACTATTTCCATTTTAGGTCTTGAGGATGTCCAATGATGGAATACTAGCCAGGATGGGGAAGACCATTGCTACTGAGATGAGGATGGGTGGTTCAATGGCAACAGCTGCCGATTCATTGAAGAGATGTCAACTGAGGGTTGGGCGCCAAATCCCCCACTATAAATTCCCTAGAATTCAATTATAATAAAAACAGTTTATACAGTATACAGTAGATATACCAGCGTAGTAAACTTTATCAGCTTTCATTTGTTCTATTCTTTCTCAAGGATATTATTGATGTGTGCGATAACTGGGAGACTCTTTAAGGAAAAGAGCAAGGATATGAGCGGAGATCCAGAAAAGAAGTTGAAAAAATTGGGGATTGCTGCTGACTGTGTGTTAAACCATAGAAACTGTAAATGGGAATCCAAGAGAAGATTGGGTCAGATGGTACAAGGTATTGAATCCCTATTTCAAGACATCACAAGTATTTCAAGTGGAAATACTTGCTGAGCATTGGGCTGAGATCTAAGAATCCCATTCAATTATGGTATAGTCGTCATACTATCATCAACTGATTATATCAACTATCATACAACATGGACGAATTTTACAAAACCCAAACCTGTGCAAGTAATAAGTTTATAGGGGTTATTGGCCGCTTATAATCGTCCCCCAGAAATTTTTACTTAGTGGTGCTCACTACAGGGGTTAATTGAGTAGAAGAATTTGGAAGAATGTCGTATAAAGATGAGTTAAGAAAACTATGGATGGAGTTAGCCACCATTAATAAGAATGCCCTAAACTCAGCGGATAATTTAAAATTTGCAGCCTTGTAAGAAAGAGTCGCCAAGATGGAGGAAGGGATCATTAATGTCGCGAGTTTTGGGATTGAGATACTTGGAAAAGTAACATCTCTAAAGAAAAGAAGGGGAATTAATTTGACAGGTATATCTGAAAATGGAACATGAAGCAGATTGCGTTCATTTGAGAAATTTCAGCACTGACATTGAGCAACTGATCAAACAGGTCCAGGAGATAAAAACTCACAAAAGCAATTGTGAGCCATATGTGGCAACCAATGCCAAAGAAAGAAGTGCTCATATGATAATTGGGAAGTCAAATACCCCAAGAAACATGCCGCCCGCTTTTGCTGCTATTTTAGAAATGATTCCCGAAATCACTCCCCAAGTGAGCCAAGTAGCTGAACCTAGAAAGACAGCTAGAGAAACCTCAGAGGAATTTAAGGCAGCGCCGAAATTGCTGACTTTCCATTGGTTTATGCCACAGCATTTTCTGACTGTTCAATATGACTATGTATGGATATGGTGATCACCAAAAGGCATTGATGGTGATGAATTGCCTAGACAACAATTGCAAAACCTAGTGTTGCCCCACCTGGAGGGAGAAAGCTGGTCATGCACGGAGGTCAAGGCGGCTATAATGAAGGAATTTGGAAGCCCAACATGCATGTCAAAGCACAAACAAGAGTTTATGGGCATCCAGTATCATAAATATGAATCTTTAGCAAGCTTCAAGGATCATTTTTACCAGGAGTCGCAAATCCTGGTTGGAGCAAAGGTAATGGACAGCTTTGATGCCAGAATTGCATTGCAAGTGGCCCTTCAGCCCTACTGCGATTTGCACCAAATGATGCCTTCCATGTTCACAACAGAAAATAATACCACTCAGATGGTAGATAATTTGAAAATCTTGGGAGCAACCTTTGATGCCCCAAACAGAAGTTTCAAATCCAACCCAGTATGCAATTCAAATCCCACAAAGGGAAACAAGGGTGCTAAAGAAATGAACAACTGAACCATGCTGGGGAATAAGCCCAAAGAGTACAGAC
Organism: Massospora cicadina; assembly: GCA_022478985.1. Taxonomy (NCBI): domain Eukaryota; kingdom Fungi; phylum Entomophthoromycota; class Entomophthoromycetes; order Entomophthorales; family Entomophthoraceae; genus Massospora; species Massospora cicadina. The sequence goes on along the minus strand of JAKSZP010000439.1, from coordinate 70,377 downwards.
AGATTAATAAGAAAGAGAAGGTTTGTTACTAATGCGGAGGGAAGGAACATTTCGCTGTACATTGCAAGAAGCCAAAGTATCAAATCAACGTGGTCCAAGTGAAAGAGTCTGCTGCCATAAAAGAATTGGGAAAGGGCTCGTGTCCTAAATGGGGAACAGTCTAGAGCTGCGGAGAAACCTGTTCCTCCTGATATAATGCACAAGGAAATTGAAAACAGTGATCTGTTTGTGGAAAAAGATGTACAGGATCAACTGTATCAATTAGTCAATTTGGATGTGAATGTGGTAACAAGATCTGGGGCGAAGGGAATTGACCCTGAGATAATCAAGGAAGTTGCCTGGCAAACACCTGACAACTAGTAGCCAAGCTTTGAGCTGCAAATAATCCAAAAGAATTGTCCAAAGTCTGATTAGATGAGGCAAACCTGTCAATCCCCCTCAGCACTATAAAGGAATCGTTTCCTGATTTATTGGTGCAAATCATTCACACCCTCGATTTGGCTAATAACGCCACTATATACTCAGTAAACACTATCTTACAATACTCCAAGTGTACATATATAGATATACAAGTGAATCAAGTATGGGTGAGGGCAATTGTTGACAGTAGAGTGCCCATTAACATTGTTTCAACCAAGATGGTGAAGAGGATGAAGATCACGCCTGACTTGGAACACAAGAAGGAATACAAGACAGCTGGGCTGCGTACCACCATCTCATGTGGAGCGTATAGTGCTTTGCTACTTTTATTTGATCTTTGGTAGTATCTGCGCCAGCAATAGTTTTGGCCAATCAAAACTATGATATTCTGATCGGGACAGAATTTCTACAGAATTATGGAGTAAAATGTATTTTTGAGGATAATACGTTGACCATATTGGGTCAGACGTTACCATTGGTCTATCAGAAGGATGGGGAAGCTCCACTGAATAGGAGAAACAACTTCATCAACTTGATAAAAATGATGGCATTGTTCCATCTTAATGCCAATTAGTTGGCCTGAAGTGACGAGAAATGCTGACAGAAATCCTAGAAAACTGGGGAATTCCACTGAGGATAAAGAATGAGAAAGCTATACTGTTGGGATCGCAGATGATAGTCAACATGGGGTTGACATTAGAGATACCTGAGCTACTGTATGGGGAGATTGGAAGCCCCTGGAAGAAGTCCAGAGTAGAGCCTTGGGTGGCTCCTGGAAAAATAATGCTGGGCCATGGAGAAATTAGAGTTTAGCTACCAAATTTAATTGCAAACTGATGAAGATCAGGAAGAATCCAATCATTGCGTTTGTTCATCTAATCCTGATTGCTGAACTGAGAAAAATTCCACAAAATTGGGACCCTCAATGAGATGGGATTACCATCCAGGGTAACTGAGAGTATCAACCTATTGGTTGATTGAGAGCAACTCACTGATCTGATGGAAGGACAGCAAGAGGAGGTGTTCAAATTGTTTAAAAAGTTTTAGGAAGTATTCACCCAGGACAATCATTATTTGGGATGCACAAGAGATGTGATCCACAAGGTTGATACCAGGGAAAATTTCTGATCAAGATGAGACTGATTTGACAGTCAAAGATGGCCAAAGCAGTAGTAGAGGAAGAAATCTGCAAACTAGTGAAGCATGGGTTTCTAGTTACATCATCAAGTCCCTGGGCGAGTCTAATTCTTATTGTGAAGAAAAAGGATGGCTCTAATTGGGTGGTGATTGATTACCGGAAGCTGAATAAGATTATGAAAAAGGATTTGTATCCCCTACCAATAATTGACGATGTGGTAAATTGATTGGAAGAAGCGAAGTATTTCTCTGCGATGGATTTGATATCAGAGTATTGGCAAATTGATTTTCCAAGAGAAGACCAAGAAAAATGCGCGATTATTACCGCGCAGGGGCTATACCAACCAATAAGGATGCCCCAAGGTCTATGCAATGCGCCTGCAATGTTTCAGAGAGCCATGAACGCTAACTGAGTGACTTGAAGTTGCCTTACGTCCTGGTGTACTTGAAAGATATCAATGTGTTCAGTATGACGTTTACTGACCATTTACACCACATGGAAGAAGCATTCAAGAGACTGTACATGGCCAACCTAAAGATTAAACTGAGGAAGTGTCGCTTCTTCAAGAAAGAGTTGAAATATCTGGGATTTGTGATTAACTCTAGTGGATAGCAGCTGCAAGCCCAGAAGATTAAAGCCATAGAACAGATGGCTGTGCCAAAGAGTGTCCAGGATATTCAAGTGTTCCTCGAAATGGTCAGATACTACAGAAGATTTATCCAGGATTTTTCCAGAATCGCCGAGCCCTTATTACATCTGTTGAAGTAGCTAAAAAAAGGATTCATATGGAATGAAGAAGTGTAAGAATCGTTTGATGAGTTACGTCAATATCTAATAAATTCTCCAATTTTGAAATATCCAGATTTCAATCGAGAATTTTTTATACAAACTGATGCTTTGTTGATGGCAATTGGTGCTGTATTAAGCTAAGTAGATGAACTTTGGGAAAGACATCTGGTGGCATATGTGAGCCAGACACTCTCAGCTGCTGAGAGGAACTACACCATAACTGATCAGGAATGCCCTGCATTCATTTATGACTGTAAGAAGTTTTGGGTGTATATCCACGGAACACACTTCAAAGTGGTTACAGACCACTCCTCATTGCATTAGCTCCATAATCAGAGAGAACCAGAAGGACAACTTGCCCAATGGGCACTAAAGCTACAGGCTTACAATTATGAAATTGTCCACCAAGCAGGGGCCTCTCACCAGAATTCAGATGGCTTATCATGGTTACCAATGGTCCAGATGGTATACCAGCAGGCGGATGAGTTATTCCAGAGAATTGTTGACGGAGAAATTGGAAAAGAGACACGAGAAATCCAAGGTGTGCTTCAAAAAGTGATGGAAAAAACTGATACCATGGATGAACAAGTGTATAAGGCGATTAATGGGAAGTGGTTACTTTTTAAAGCCATCAGAAAGAGAAGTTATCATTCAAGCCATTCATAAGGTTGTTGGGCATGGAAGCCTAAGAAAAATGACCAACCACACTTGCCAGTACTACAACTAGGAGTCAATAAACTATGATGTCACTGACTATCTAGCTTGTTGCATGGAGTGCCAGTTTCACAAGCCACATAAGAATAAAACTGGATACTGACTGGTCCGCCCTGGATTTTCCTGGCATATGGTGTCCATTGATGTGATGGGACCGCTGACAATGAGCACAGGGGGAGTCAAATACATAATAGTAGCAATCGACCATCTGATGAGATGGGTTGAGATGAAGGCCCTGACAAAAGTGGACGTTACCAGAACCGTGAAGTTCATCTTGGATCATGTAGTATACCAACATGGATGTCTGCAGGTCATGATTAGTGACAATGGGACAAACTTCACATCTCATGTGATCCCACGACTTAATGAGATAATGGGGATCTGAGGAGTCATGTCTGTACCCTACCAGCTGGAGATGAATGGATTGGTAGAACGAGTGAACGGAACACTGGCCATGACGCTGAGTAAGCTGGTCACAGGAAGAACTTCCACGTGGGAAACATAACTGAGTTCAGTGACTTTTGCCTACAATATCAGTCATCATACAGCAACAGGAAAAACGCCGTTTGAGTTGTTATAGGGGAGGACGGCCATGTTGCTGCCAATTTTATATTTAGTGGTTGAACCAACATCAGGTATGAGTGCCGAGCAGCAACCAAAATGATTGAATAATATCCTGATTGAAATGCAATTGCAAGAATTTGATACAACTTTGAATAAAAGGATACAAGCGAAATTGATGGACGATAAGAACCAACCAGCCTTATCAGAACTACGAATAGGCAAAAGAGTTGCCTATTGCAATGCACATGGTTTCAGGAGAAGAAACAAGTTGGATGCATTGTGGTCAGGTCTGTTTGAGATTATAGCCAATAGGGCAATGGATGCCTACTCCATCAAGAACCTCTTGGATGAAAGAGTTGTAAATCGAGTCCACACTAAGTATCTAAAGCGTTGGATCAATGAAAAAAAACAAAAAAAGAGTTCACAAAGGACTGATGAACCACTAAGTTAGTATATCCTGATGATTAGGTCAAGTCCAAAAAAGGACCTCTGAATCAATCTAGATGGTTAAGTCTGAAAAAAGGACCTTTAACCATAGAAAACTGGTAGGTCTAAGAATACCTAGGATCCAGTATGGGGAAAAATAAAAAAGATGGACTGCTGAACCGAAACAAGGTCAAGTCCCATGGAAAAAAGAAGAAAAAAATAAAAAGATTGATAAAGATATTGGAAAAAAACTTAATAAAACTGCAAAAAACTGATATACTTTTTTATAATTTTTATTTTTTATTTATTATCCTTAAATTGGGGATGATTCCACCTATGTCACCTCTTGGGGGAGGGAGGATGGATCGCAGTAGGAATGAATAAACTGTCAAAATCTATGTGGGATCAGATGCTAGTGAGGGCTAGACTTACATGAAACCAAGTTTGTTGAGTGGACACAGATTCCTGCAAGAGAGTAACTAGGGGAAGGGAAATCGAGATGTCAGAAGAAGCCAATTGCATAACCCCAGAGCGGGAAGGGAAGCAACAGTACAGGAAGAGGCAGTTGGCAAATAACCCCAAGCAATCCCAATATGGTACCAGAGACAGAAGCTTAGTTTTGAGCGATTTCCAATGAGCTTCATCAAGAACACCAGACATATGAGCTGGTAGCAAACAAGGGATACTGGTGGGTTGCCAAATCATGCTTTCTATTAAAGCCATCAGCAGAAGATACCGATGGGAAGCGCCAGAAATGAGATAGTCATGCAAGGAGTGAATTTGTAAGTCCCAGGGAACGTCCCCTGTGCCTAGATTGGGCCCTTTTCCCATTTCCAAGTAAGAAAGTACCAAAGAGGGTGGCAGTACCCCTCGTCACCCAGGGCGACCTCGCTCATGTGGTAGATGAGCGTTGGGTAACAGCTTTCCCTCTTCAAATTACTCCCCTGGTGCCCACCTTCACCTCAGCAGAACTAGTACATATGATCAGGGAAATTTGCGTTAAGATCGTTGAAATTAAGTAATGAGGTCCAAAATCGTGTGGGAATATGCCCAATGATCAGATCCCACATAGTCAAAAAGGAACAAATACTGATCTATCAGCTGGAATCACCAAAGGTTTTGATTTGGCTAACACCATGATCGCAAAAATTAACCTCCTCCCAAAATCATCTGGGATGATCCCCAATGTGCAGGTAGTAGCATCAGACATCATTGACAAGGATTTGAAGCTCCCTGAAGGAAAATTGGGTGTTGCAGCCAAATCAACACTCTTGACCAAATGAATGGCCCAGCGACCAGGCACAGGTGGGTTGGGCATCCTTAACCCGTTCCCAACCAATTGGGACCGCCCCTACGTGGGGTGGCCTTTGGGGATTCACGCTGCTCATTGGCTAAATGCCATCATGCCAACCATCATAAATGTAGATGAGCCTCAGTTTGGGCGTTTGAGGTTGAACTGATAGTGACTCAGTCTGCCACTGAATCCTTTTATGTCAGTTCTCAGTGAACTTATCTGCCCCCATTCCTGAATAATTCGCCAGTTAGGTCAAAATTGAGGGTCTCGATCCCAGCATGTCCCCACATCAATCAACCACTATTTAATCAGTTGCATTGCACTGAGAAAATTGTTGGTCAATTTTCTTCCTTTTCTTTACAATAAAACTTTGCCTCCCAGATATATCAATTTGATTTTATTGATATCCTTCTGGCCAAATTTTCTGATGGCTTTTCTCTGGTGGCCTGTCGGCCCATAAACCAGATGGGCACTACCAGTACTAATGGTCACTATGGCCCCACCATTGTAAACTGGATTTAGCGAGCTAGATACTTCTGACAATTTAACCCTGTCATTATGAACTTTCGCCAACAATACACTGGAATCTTGTGGCCGTACATCCACTATCTTCAGGCAAGGACACCCCCCTGTCTCCCCAGTTGATTTAACCCTGACTACCGGTGACCTTATCAAAACCATACATGTGGTACCACCCCCTGCAGTGAGACCCCCAGGGTCTGGGGTGGTCACGATTTGGTTCATCCTTGGTTTGCTCTTTACCATTGTCCTCCACTAACAATTTATTATTTCCCAATGCCTGGCTCCATACAACATTATTTGGGTGGTAATGTATCTGGTATTCTGGCTTGCTTTTTGGGTGCTTACACATCCCAACTGGCAGGCCGGTCTAAACTTCTTCTGCCATTTCCATGACATAATCGACCAACCATTGTTTCCAGCCAATTCCGCCATGCTCTTTGAAGTGAATGTTGCACTGGTCACCCTCTACCAAATTAATGTACAATCAGTAGTCCGCTTTTTGTTGTTCATATGGTCACTTGTTGATTTTGGGGGTGGTATCCGCTCTACTCTGGAGGAATTTCTTCAGAGCAGCTGAGCCGTGTGGACTACTGCCTCTTTTCCTCCTAATAGCCCAGAGTAAAGCTCACATATTCTGTCCCAAGAGATAGTAAATCAAGTTCTTGATGCCCTCGCTGAGGTGCAGATGCGTTTGGCAATTGCCCTTAACAATGCCGCTGAGTTATCTCATGGCCAACAAGGGGTCACTTTATTGGACGCTGTGGAAGGGGACGCCCGTCGTTGGGTTAGAGGCCTTCTGCACTTTTCCTCACAAGCGGGAGATCCTGCTTCGCTGATTGCCATCATATTGGCTGCCTTGAAACCCCCTGTGTCACGCTTGGACCATTTATTCAGATTGCTCTATACTATGGCCAAAGCCCCTAGTTTGGCTTCTTTGATCTCTACCTTCTGTGAACTGGCTCTCACACTGGAACGCTCTAAAGATATGCTTCAGGCAATCCTTAGAGCAGGTTTGGATACTGTTTCTGATCATCACGAGGTTTGGTACGCCTCAAAAGGAACAGTAGATCAAATGTGTGCCGCTGCAACTACTATCAATGCCTTACCTCACCATGCTTCCTGCTATCAAAAGGGAAATTTTATGATAGGATTACCCAACGATGATGCGGACATAGTGTCTACCATCAAACCAGGAATAGTTCCATCTTGTGAGCCCGTTACTACTCCTGCATCAGAGTTGGCTGATCCCAATTCATCTATAAATGAATCAGTAAAAGCTCAGATGGAGGAGGCTGGTTCTCAAGCCCTCGTCCTCCCCATCTTTACTCCAGTAAAAGCTCCTGACCCTTCCCCCAATTTGCCAGCTATTTCTTCAGTCGCAACAGAAACGCCTGAATCTTTCAATAAACTAAATTTCGCTTATTTCTTATTGCCTATGAAGATTAGTATCAGATCCCACCATGTCTACTTTGAGGCCCTGGTAGAAAACTGGTGCTGCAGGTTTTTTCATGAGCATCAAGTTAGCCCAAAAATTAGAACTGGACATGGACGCGGGCCCATTGGTGATGGTAGCCTCTTCTTCCTCCCAGACATCATATGTTGTCCTTGGCCAGTACCTTTTTTGGTACATCAGTTTAGCTTCTGCGATCAATTTTCCGCGATGCTAAACTTGGTGTTTCCAGTAATTTTAGGAGTGGGATGGTGGCACCAACAGCATGTCAGGATCCACATGGAGTCTAACATGTTGTCGTTCATTAATGATCAACTGGAGGGTGAATTTCACTTGATCAGCACTCTTAAGAAAACTCAAGGTCTTAGTTCTATCACTTCCCTCATCTCTCCTGCGGGCATACCACCTGATTTTACCAAAAGTATATTGTGCTATTGAAGTATTTTTGATTCTGAAAAGGTGGATTGCCTACCTCCTCATACTAAATTTGACTTGGGATTTTGTATGACAGTGGAGTTGGTAAATATCAACTGCCCATTGTACCCCATACAGTGGAAGAGGAGGTTGCAATCAACACTTGATTGGACGACTTGTTGAGAAAAGGATGGTTGTTTAAGGAGACCTCGCCAGTCGCATCCCCCATCATATTCACCAAAAAAGCTGATGGTTCCCTCCATCCCTGCATAGATTATGGACTTCTAAACAAACTAACAGTTCCTGATACCTACCCCCTACCTTTGAAGCAGACAATAAGCCAAGCAATTGCGAGATCTCATGTGTTCTCAAAGATGAATCTCATCAATGCCTTTAACCAGATTCGGGTAATGAAAGGACAAGAATGGTTAACAGCAATCTGGATGAAGTGAGGCATTTTTCAATTCCGCGTAATGCCCTTTGGGCTGAAGAATGCTCCTGCTACGTTTCAACATATGATCAACAGTGTGCTGGGTGACCTCCAGTTTACTTGCGCAGTCACATATATTGACAACATTATGGTTTATTCCCTGACTCCCAAACAACATGCTATTGACTTGGAAGCAGTTGTGGCCGCCTTGCATAAGGAAGGCTTGTTTGCCAAGCCTTCCAAATGCGAGTTCTATAAGGAGGAAGCTACCTTCCTTGGGAACCTCATCCTTAAAAATGACTATGCGATTCCTCCCAATAAGTTGGACGCTATCCGAGAATGGCCAACCCTGACAACCCAAAACAATTATGGAGTTCCTTGGGAACCATCATTTTCTTAAAAAATTTTCCTGGGCTCTTTCCCAACTAGCTGCCCCGCTCCACCCCCTAACTTTCAAAAATGTACCATTTCATTAAATGCCCAAATGCCAGCAGGCGTTTGAATCAATCAAAGAGGTGTTTTATCTCCGCCTGTCTTAAAGAATGCAGATCCCGCCAAGCCATATATCATTGCATGCGATGCCTCATCAATGGCAGTGGGGGCAGTGTTACTCCAAGAGCATAATGGGCTGGAACATCCGGTCACCTATTTTTCCCAAAAGTTTACCTCTATGGAGAAGGCTTGGGCTATCTATGACAGTGAGTTGGCAGCTGTAGCATGGGCATTAACTCATTGGAGGTATCTGTTATAAGGTGCTTGGTAAGAGTTCATGTCTGCATGGATCACCAGGCTCTCTTGTATCTTTGTAAACCCAGAAATTGGCACACTGACAGGCACAAACCTATTGGGACTTGTGCAGTTTCAATTTCAAATATGAATTTGTAAAAGGTGCCATTAACGTACTTCCCAATTTTCTCAGCCGCAGCCCCACCCACTGTCCCTCAGACCTGGAGAAAGTGGACCTCTTTACCGTGATTCCTGACTCTCAACTTCTGTCAATTGTTCCTCCTGTCATCTCTTCCATCACTTTGGCCCCTGATGCCCCACTAGTCGCTCAGGTTTTGGCCAGGCAGATGGCTTGCCTTGAGGATGTGAGTTGGTCAAGAAATTGTTTCACCAAAACCATAAACACCCTATATACTCCTTGGAAAAGGGCCTTGTTTATTTCCAGTCATGAATTTGGGTTCCCCCTCCCTTCAGAACCGAGGTATTTCGCACACACCACGATCCCCCACGGTTGGCCATTCAGGAAATAAAAATGCATTGAATTGATCAAGTGGACCTACAATTGTGAGGGTTTAACCAAGGTGGTTCTAGCATGGATCGCCAATTGCATTACTTGTGCTCGGGCTAAGTCAGATCACTCTGGTATAAACAGGATTCTACACCCTTTACAGCAGGCAGAGGGTCCATGGAAATTGGTGTCCATGGATTTTATTGTTGAACTCCCTGCTCTAATAGGTTGCAGCAGTGAAGGTGGTAGTGGATCGGTTTACTAAATTTTCCCTTTTTATCCCTTGTACTTCCACATTTACGTTGGAGAATAATGTTCGCCTTTTTGTGCATCATGTGTTCTCAATGTTTGGTCTCCCACAGGAGATAATAGTGACTGTGGGACACAGTTCACAGCGCGGTTCTGGAGCAAACTCTTATCTATTCTAAAACTCCCCCTGTCACTCCATGGTATATCATCCCCAGTCCGATAGGCAGACTGAGCAAGTTAACCAAGTCCTTGAACAATACCTGCGTTGCTATGCTGCAGCCGCACAGGACACCTGGGCCAACAACCTTCCTCTTGCTCAATTTACGTACAACAATGGGACTCGTGCTTCCGCGGAATTTTCTCCCTATGATGCGAAGTTAGGTTATAACCTTTCCTTTTTGGTCAGACCCTGCTTGCAGCCCGAGGTCCAAGTTGCCGCAGACCATGCTGAACATATTAGGTCTACTCAATCCTTAGTGCGGGAACACCTCACCAAGGCTATTGAAGACTACAAGTGGTTTGCAGATCTTATTGCCTTCCAGGTCATGACATAATGGAGAGCTTCTATGTTATGCTTGATACACATCATTTACGTGTGCAAGTCTTCTCCCACAAGTTCGCAAGTAAGCGTTTGGGTCCTCATTTGGCAGAGGAAGTCTTGGGTTAGCAGTGCGCCTTGATTAAAGCTTCCAGCTCACTGGAAACAACAACCCATCTTTCACATCTCCCAGTTGTCGCCCTTTAAGGGTGTGGTTCCCACGGATCCTGAGCTGATCATTATTAAAAATGTGGAAGAGGCTGAAGTGGAGAGTATCCTGTCATCACATAAGTCCCGGCGGTCCATCCAATATTTTGTAGCTTGGAAAGGGTATTCAGCTTTTGAGAACAGTTGGGTCAAGGCTCGCAATTGCGCTAACTGTATGGAACTGGTCAAAGAATTTCATTAATACCACCCTGAAGCTCCCCGCCCCACTAAAAAATAACAACAGTAATGGCGATCAAGTTACCCAAGGCGCACAAGAATATGGCCCTCGTACGGTTTCCCAGAAGTGGTGCCCTTCCTTTGGAAAAAGGAAAGGGTAATGTAAGTCCTGGGGAATGTCCCCTATGTGTAGTTTGGGTCCTTTTCCCATTTCCGAGTAAGAAGGTACCAAAGAGGGTGGCAGTACCCCTCATCACCCGGGGCAACCTCAATCATGTGGTAGACGAGCGTTGGGTAACAGCCCTCCCTCTTTGAATTCCTCCCCCGGTGCTTACCTTCACCTCAGCAGAACTAGTACATTTGATTAGGGAAATTTTCACCAAGATCATCGAAATGAAGTCATTCAGTCCAAAATTGAGTGGGAACATGCCTGATGATTGGATCCCACACAGTCAAAAAGGGACGAAGACTGATCTAACAGCCAGAATCGCTGATGGTTTTGATTTGGCTAACACCATGATCGCAAAAATCAACCCCCTCCCAAAATCGTCAGAGGATGATCTCTGACATGCAGGTAGTAGCATCAGACATCATTGACAAGGGTTTGAAGCTCCCTGCCAGCAAATCGGGCATTGTGGCCAATGCAACACTTTTGACCAAATGAATAGCCCAGCAACTGGGCTGGGCGGGTTGGGCATCCCAAAATTTGTTCCCAACCAATTGGGACCGCCCCTATGTGGGGTGGCCTTTGGGGATTCACGCTGCTCATTGGGCTAAACACCATTGCACCAACCATCATAAATGTAGTTGAGCATCAGTTTGTGCGTTAAAGTTTGAACTGACAGTGATTCAGTCTGCCACCAAATCCTTCAATGTCATAGCTCAGTGAACTTATCTGCCTCCATTCCTGAATAATTCGCCAGTTAGGTCAAAATTGAGGGTCTCGATCCCAGCATGTCCCCACATCAATCAACCACTATTTAATCAGTTGCATTGCACTGAGAAATTGTTGGTCAATTTTCTTTTTCTTTACAATAAAACTTTGCCTCCCAGATATATCAATTTGATTTTATTGATATCCTTCTGGCCAAATTTTCTGATGGCTTTTCTCTGGTGGCCTGTCGGCCCATAAACCAGATGGGCACTACCAGTACTAATGGTCACTATGTCCCCACCATTGTAAACTGGATTTAGCGAGCTAGATACTTCTGACAATTTAACCCTGTCATTATGAACTTTCGCCAACAATACACTGGAATATTGTGGCCGTACATCCACCATCTTCAAGCAAGGACACCCCCTGTTTCCCCAGTTGATTTAACCCTGACTACCGGTGACCTTATCAAAACCATACATGTGGTACCACCCCCTGCAGTGAGACCCCCAGGGTCTGGGGTGGCCAATATTTGGTTCATCCTTGGTTTGCTCTTTACCATTGTCCTCCACTAACAATTTATTGTTTCCCAATGCCTGGCTTCATACAATATTATTTGGGTGGTAATGTATCTGGAATTCTGGCTTGCTTTTTGGGTGCTTATGCATCCCAACTAGCAGGCCGGTTTAAATTTCTTCTGCTGTTTTCATGACAGAATGGCATCCTGCAAACGATGACTATGAGCTTCTCGGAAGCTGAAGAAGAAAGAGCGGTGGAAGCCAGGAGAGACTAAAACCTTTGTGGCCCAACTTCAAAGAGTATGGCTGACAAAGCAAAGAGCATAAGCGGCTATATCCCAATCTAGGATGTTCTCAAGATCATAAGGATTCAGCGCTATGAATAAAGCCTCAGTGACCTGGGCCCTTAATTCTGTGTAGTGAATTTTGAAATGAATGTTGTTGCCAATGGTGAGTTTGGTGGCCAAGACAGCTGGCTTGTAATATTGTCTGAGTTGGAAGAGGAACTCAGGAAGCAAGTCTGACCCAGCAAGAAAGGAATGATCAAGATCAAAGGGAATTACCTTAGGAGCATCCACAATGATGTTTGGCGCATCTGCAAAAGGAGCCAAATCCAGGAGAGTTTTGAAATCTAACTCTGGAATTGATGACAGAGGAAAAATTGGCCAAGAGTTGTTTGAGATGATTGCTAGCCTTGTTTCACTGGGGTTGGTTACTGTTTCTGGTAATTCCATGGAAGGACTAGCCACTGGCGCCAGAATAGGAATATGAGTTTAGGAAGGACCATAGAAGAGGTTCTGTCGTGCAGCCAACTCATCTGCTGAAAGAGCTGAAGATCTTGATCAGACAAACTGTTAAGCAGCTGTTGGTACCGCGACTCAGAAACTGACATATGAGATAGATAAGAGGGGAGATGTTGAACTTATATGATAGTCAACATTATGCACTATACAATCACTTAACTTCCAATTTCGGAAAAATTAATCTCAAATTAATGGGATAAGCTCTCCAGAGAAGAAATAAGAATAATATGAGCCAAGAGGTTATGAGAGAAAAATAACAAGGGTGTACATAAATGAGCATTCTCAATTGGGATGCAAAACAAACATTGTTGGCAAGAGTCTCCTGTCGAGGATGAGGAGAAAATCAAGAAATTGAGGACGCTGGACCAAAAATCCTGAATATAACAGTGGGTTATATGCCCTGATGGGGGAAAACTAGATCCCAGGATTATTACCGTCATGAGTAAATTAATCAGCCCAGCATGAATTTAGATCATGGGGACCGCGCTCAAAGTAGTCAGCAGTGAGGAGAAAGAGGAAGAGAGCCGCATGCCAAAGGTTGTCCTGAGCAGCGTTGAGTATTGATGATCATACTCCACTTGAGCAAATGAAGTATTCAACCAAGTCTCTGAAGCGGTGTTCTCCTAACCTAATCCTTTTCTCACTGGAAATCTAGGCAAGAGGGGTATGTGTTGGGATTTTTGAACATATTTCCAGCCAACTAGATTATCAGGAATCGCTAGGGGATAATTCCCTAATGTGAGGTGAATTGGAAATCGGTTGACCCTAATTTTGGAGTAACTATGTTTAAGGGATTTTGGGATATTCGCCTGATTGTATCCTTCAGGGATTAATCTGGATGAATGTTTAAGATCTTGTCGGGCAGAGTTGCCAACAAAATAGGGGCATCTGATAGTGATTAACTATCAGGTGTACCAATTGGGATCAGTTGGGTTTCATCACCAACTGATTGGGAATTTAAGTATTAAGTTCCGAGGTGAGTGATGCCACTGCAACTAGAAAAATTGATCAGTTGGATTTTGACCTTCATTAATGGGTAACAAATCCCATTGTCTAAGTAGGTTGCTTGCCAAATATAGTTGGTTAACTTGGATTGAGAGGAAAACGTTAGGGACACGTTTTCTGACTCTTTCCATTTTAGGTCTTGAGGATGTCCAATGATGGAATACTAGCCAGGATGGGGAAGACCATTGCTGCTGAGATGAGGATGAGTGGTTCAATGGCAACAGCTGCCGATTCATTGAAGAGATGTCAACTGAGGGTGGGGCGCCAAATCCCCCACTATAAATTCCCTAGAATTCAAATATAATAAAAAACAGTTTATACAGTATAAGGTAGATACACCAGCGTAATATACTCTATCAGCTTTCATTTGTTCTATTCTTTCTTAAGGATATTATTGCTGTGTGCAATAATTGGGAGACTCTTTAAGGAAAAGAGTAAGGATCTGAGCGGAAATCCAGAGAGAAAGTAGAAAAAATTGGGGATTGCTGCCAACTGTGTGTTAAACCATAGAAACTGTAAACGGAAATCTAAGAGAAAATTAGGTTAGACTGTACAAGGGAACAAATCCCTATTTTGAGACATCACAAGTATTTCAAGTGGAAATACTGGCTGAGCAATTGGCTGAGATATATGAATTCATTCAACTATGGATAATAGTTGCCATACTATTATCAACTGATTATATCAACTATCAAACAACGAAGACAAATTGCACAAAACCTGAACCTGTGCAAGTAATAAGTTTATAGGGGTTATTGACCAATAATAATCAAAGCCTATAAATTTTTACACTTGGTAATCCACTGACCCCAGAACCTTCTGAGTGGGAATACCTTAGGAGCCCCTCCCCTAACCATACCGCCGGTCAAGTAATTCAACTTAAGGTAGTCAGTAGGTCTTGGTCGATAAAATTTCAGAGGCTCTTGTATCCACCAAAATAGTTGTGCTGATATTACCTGAAGGGGATAAAAGGGTAGCAGTCAACAAAAGATATCCATAATGGTCTTTATTCAAGCAAAAAACGCTAACACCTCTCCAGAAATTTCATCAGGCATAAGCAAGCCTCCAGGGTATGTTTTTTCATCATATAATGGAGAGGGATAATTGGCCACTCTTTCTACTGAAGCCACATATATCACCACATCTTCAGCAGTTTCATAAACATTTTCATATTTTAGACGTAGCTCCTTTTCCACTCCCTGTGGTCTGCAGATCATGGTAGGGTTTAAGCGGGGGTTCTCAGGAGTAATTTAATATATTGAAATAGGATCCTCGTCAGTGCTGTAAGATTAGATAAACGGCTCATTTTTTGTATGTACTTTGCATTATAAAACAAGCTTTCAGGCGTCAGTAACCCCATTCTTGCTCCAATGGCCAGGTATACTTCATTATCAAGGGCCATAACCACCAAGCCCTTTGTTAATGCTTTGGCCTGCACCGCATAAATGCGGTGCAAAGAAACCTGTTATTATTGATTCATTTTTGTTATAATTGGATCTAGACTCTCCTGGACCCTCAAATTTCACCAAAGCATGGAGGGAATTGGTGGGAAGCTCTGCCCTGTTCTTGGGAAAAACACTTGTTGTGGTCACTGTATTTATAGGGGCTTCCACAGGTGACATCATTGCAACTTAATTGTACAAACCATTTAAATTAAACTCAGGGATAAACCCCTATTCACCTTTGAATCTGACAGGACTCAAAGGTTTAGAAGGATAAGGTTCCTACTTTTTGAGGGGTACATGTAAGTTTTTGGGGCCCGTATTTATAGGGGCCTCCCTGTTTGAAACAATTACGGCCAAATTACTTAGTCCCTTATGGTTTGGATGGGGAAACCGCACCAAAGAGCTTCAATCAGTTGGTCAAAGTTGGGAGGTGGCGACTTCAAAATTGGGAAGTTTATCATGGGGAGGTCCAATGTGGAATGAAGAAACAATGGTTTAAAGCTGTCAGGAAATAGTAGGGCCTGTGCTTTATCACAAAATTAATTCAAATATAATTTCACCAGGTGGCCAGCTGGAGCAGAGAAAAGAACTCGTAGAAGGTGTGGATAGATTATACGTCTGGATGATGTTGCTCCAGGACAGGCTCCAAACCCTCCACTGATTTCCACAAAAGGGGCTGTGTACAGAACACATCGAAAACCCAGTCTGCCGCCTCTGGAGACAGCTGATATAGAAAATCCACCCCATGCAAGGGTAGACAAGACCCAGACAATTTTTATTATCAAAAGAAGCTTCCAGTGAGAGGGAAGCAAAACCTATTAAATTCAGTGCAAATCTCAGGGGGAATTCAGGGAATTGTGACAACAGGATTGTGAAAAGTCTGAGTCCACCAGGTAAAAGCAGGAAGGGTGGTCACTTTACAGCTGGTAGTTGCAAGAATAACACCAAGACGCACCAATACAAAACCAAACGAGAAAACTGTGGTAAGCACCATAGTGGCTATGACAAACGTCCAGGACACCCAGTTCACACATAAAGAAAACCCCAAATGAATAATTCTTATGCACATAACATAAAAGGGTTGGTTGACTAATATCAAAAGAGTGTCTGTAACTCTCTTGTTCCCAGAGAGGTGGTGCTGGATGCACAGCCACACCGCCAGGGAACTAGCCATTAGCAAGATTGGAAATATGGCACTGCAGAAGGTGCCAGAGCAAAAGGGACCTAGGGCAAGGGTTTACAATACAGTGTATAATAGTAAATAATAAAGAAACAGCAGAACCTGGTTGGACCCAAAGGTGGAATCATAACCAAGTGGAGATCTGGTAGGGTGCTTGGGTGCCTCAATCTGGAGGGGCCAGGGCGGCCCAAAGGTGCACCAGATACTGTAATTTGATAAAATAAAGTAGCCAACGTTGTTGGAGACCTCTTTGAAGAGGTCTGCACAAAGGTTCTCTCAATAAACCATATCTAAAAAAAATGTAAACTTAACAGGGAATTTGATTTAGGAAGTTGACCAATGAGGAAAGTTGACCTCGTGAAAACATACTTAAACAATCAGGGTGAGTCATTGATTCGTGAAAGTGGTGCTAAGCCTAAGAGAACTAATAAGCGCATGCTACCATTGGCCAGGGTCCTGTAACTCAAAATTGACCAACTTGAGTTATAGATTGTAACTGGACTAGACACGATTTGGTAATATTTTAAATGGAACGGGTTTTAAAACCCTGATCCTCAAGCAAATGTAACGAACCTTTGAGATTTAGAACGTAGTTGTTGCGTTTTTAACGCCCTGTCTGTAACGCCAGTCTGAGCATCACGCACATTTCCAGGACCAACCTTGGCATATCTTGCTATATCCAGAGTTGGTCCAGGGTATGTTTTAGGTCAAGAGGGCCTTGTAATTTTACCTTTTTGGCCTCTGAAGTCCAGCTTAATCCTTACAATCTGTTCCCTCAATTATGTCATGAAGCCATGAAAGATTCATTTCATTCACAATCTTTTTGTTTTGGTGACTTTTTTATTTAAAAATGACACAAAAAAATTAATTCCAGGGATTGCAACCTCATTTACATGTTTGTCTTTATTCTTGCTCTGAGTTTACTTGATTAGAGGTTTAATTGGTTATCTGCATGGGGCACTAATAGTTACCTTGAGACTAAGGCAAGATGGCAATTATACTGGGAAATTTCCATTTGTTACTGTAAGTTTGGAGGAACACCCCCTGCAACTCAAACACGCAGTATTTCCGTTCTGCACCAAAAAGGGGGCCAAGAAGGTGGCCGTCCCCCCTCATAACCCAGAATGATTTAGCCCATGTGGTGGGTGACGGTGTAACCCTTAAGGTTGCACCCCTTCCCCCTATCTGACCATGCAAGAATTACCCCAGCGGATCAGGGGGTGTTTATGGAGATGGTGGGAGCAAGAGGACGCCACTCAAAGGAAAGTGGCGAGCACCTACCCCAGTGACTATCTTGGGTTCCACTGAAGAGGCGAAAAATCTAAATAGAATGAGGGGTCTAACTCCAGTGACAATTTTGGGTTCTGCTAAAGAGGCGAAAAATCTGAATGGATTGATTGGTCCAACTTCAGTGGGGTCAAGGAAATTAATCCCATTTGATACCCAATATTGACCATGCCTACAGGGTTTGGTCATGGATGCAACCAGTCACCCATTGAATGAATCATCGCCAATCTACCAAATGGAATTGTAGTGGGAGGAAAATCTAGTGGCGAAATTTAATCAAGAGTTGGCTTACCAGCAGAAGGTTGAATTGGGGCAAGGTAATTGTAAAATCTCATTCCACCAAAATCAATTGATATTGTGAAAATTTCATTCAGGCAATACCATTTATTCTCTATTCCTTAGTACTTTATGAAACTTTCCCTCACTGGTACGGTTGTTAGTCAATTATCAATATTTTTGCTTTACATTAAACAAAACCCCTTTCAAGCCAATTTTTCAGTTAAAATTCATTCTTTTTATGTTACTTCCGCTAGCCAGAACTATGTTCCAGGGTTGTGCAATGACAGGCATTAATGGCCATTATTATGACGCTGCTGCTTACCCTCATCAAAATGAGGTTATTGAGTGAGTGGACTAGTGGGGATGTCTCCATTGGTGGATGCACTCTGGCATCAAGATGTCCCATTATTACAGAAGATCATGTCCTCCCATTGGGTGAGGTATTGTGACCTCTCCATGCGCTCCACATATAGTGGCACCTCATTGCATCCGGGGCCCTCTGTGGGTCCCAAAGATTTAACCACAGCAGAATCTTCGGCCACATTAGCAACAACAGTTTGGTTACTATTGAAAATAGTGGTGATGGTGGTTACCAGTAACTGATGCCTAATTGCTTCTCTCCCCTACCACTACCAGGTTATTTGAATAGCAATACCCTTGGCATTCTAAACTAGTTTCTGGGTGCTCACGCAGACTAACTAATAGACCAAGCAGTTCATATTTTCCACTTCCATGACATTATTTACTGACCCTTAGTGTCTTCCATTTACACCCTTCTGTTTGAAGTCAGTGATGCAATGGTTTTGGTTTATCACATGAACTTGAAGTTAGTGCTCAGTCTTGTGCTGTTTGTGTGGTCAGTTGGCGTGTTTTTGAGTACTCCCATGTGATGGTGAGGGAGCTTTTGACTGAGTATTCATCCCAAAGAATCCAGTCCTGGTCTCATTCCATCCAGGGGGTGGGCTCAGCCGTCCCATCCGTAGAGATTGCTAATCAGGTGGTTGACGCGCTCGCTGAGATGAAAGTGCAATTTTGGCTAATACAAGTGGCTTCAGCTTCTCTTTCAGATGTGCAATGGAGCGTGGATTTGTTGGATGTGAAGAAGGTGACGCTCACCAATGGGTGCACGGAGTCTCATAGTCGGCCAACCAAGCAGGGGTTTTGACCCCGCTGATCACATTGTTGTCATCTGAAGTGCAGGCGCTGGTGATGCGATCTGCTCCCTTGCTCCAAGTTTTTTCCCCTGGCGCTGAGGCATCTGATCTGGCTTCAATTGTAGAAGCTTTTCATAACAAGTCCCCTGGCCTCAAGCTTTCTTTGGATATAGTCGCAAAATTATTCAAGACTGCTTTGGACCTTGTCTGCTAATCATGCCAGTTTGGATGTGCAGGTGGATTTTGGATCAGATGTACATGACAGCAGCCTCCATTGGTGCTATGCTCCATCAGGCGTCGAGTGGGATGGTGGCCCTGATAAAATATTCCCTACCAGAGAAGTTTTTAAAAGGTTTTTGAATAGACAGTTGACGTGCCCATTGGCGTTTTCTCAAAAGTCCTGGTCTGAGCCAAGCTCCCAGGGTATGTGTTTGGTGCCAGATGTTGCGGTGTCCCATTGTCCCCTTGTTTTGCCTTCCCCTGACCTGGCATCTGTGGATGAGGTGGCTCCTGTGATGGACTGAGTGACCTACAATCCTCTGATTGCCCTGTTGTTGAAATCCTAGTGCAAAGAATTTGAGAAGGTACTCTCAGGGAAGGTGCCAATTCCCCGCTCAAATCATTTTCCATGGACGATTATATGATTATTACCACCTAGCTGGTGTAATCCCATATGGTCACCAATAAACTAGATTTTGCTTATTTTTATTGCTCTATAAATTCAGCTGGGTGTACACAGGGTGTCAGTTGAGGCCTTGGTAAATACAGACATTGCGGGAAACTTTCTACGTTTGAAGATGTCACAGGATCTTAATTTGGAATTGGAAGCAGGTGCATCCATGCTGGGTGCATCATATGCACAATGGCTTCATAAAAAATATGGCGGCTCATGTCTTCTTTGGTACGCCAGTTCTGTTTCTGTATATAGTTGCTGCGGTGAAAGATCTGCTCTTCCCAGTTATACTGGGGGTGGGGTGGTGGCGTTGGCATCAACTGAGCACTAACTTAGAGTTGAATATGCTGTCCTTTGCAAACACCAAGTTGTGGGGGAGTTTCCTCTTAATGATACACTTGTGACAAAATGGGGCAAAGTTCTATTGCGTTGCTCCTCTCTCCGGTGGGCCTTTATCAGATTTTCCCCCAGCGTTAGAGGAATTCAGAATATTTTAAATCTAGAAAAGGCTAATCGCCTTCCGCCACACTCTAAATATAACCTAACTTTCTTCTTGACAATTGCTGTGATCAACATCAGCTGTCCCTTGTATTCCTACATGGCTCAAGAGGACAAGGAGATTGAAGTATGGTTGGGCAATATTCTCAAAAAGAGGTGGGATCTTAAGAAAACGCCCCTATTGCATCGTATATAGGTTTCAATCAGAAGGCTGATGGTACGTTGTACCCATGCATCAACTATGGGCATTTAATTAATATTACCATTCACAATCCCTACCATTTCCCTCTCGAGCAGACAATCAGCCAGGCGATTGAAAAATCTCAGGTATTAAGAAGCTTGATCTTTTGAATGAATTTAAATCAGATCCAGGTGGCAGAAGGCCAGGAATGTCTTACAGCAATTCAGACCTGAAGGGCGTATTCCAGTTCTGCGTGATGTCCTTTGACCTGAAGAGCGCAAAGCCACTTTACAATGGATGATCAACAATGGGCTTAGTGACCTCAGATTCACGTGCATATTGGCATACTGAGATGATATCCTTATTCATTCCCTTACTCTGAGCAGAATGAGAAGGACCTAAAGCAGTGCTGGCCGCGTTGCATAAGGTGGAACTTTACATTAGCCATCTAAGTGTGAGTTATTATGGGACTAGCTTTTTTTGGTAATTTAGTTTTAAAAGATGGTTATACCATACCCCCAGCAAGCTTGAGGTGATACTCGAGTGGCCTACTACTGTGACCCAAAAGCAGTTGCAGAAATTATTGGGCATCATCATCTTTTTTTTAAAAAAAAATTTCCCTACCCTTTTGCAGCTTGCTTTCCAACTACACCCCTGAATGAGAAGAATGTGCTATTCATCTGGATGGAGGAGTGCCAGCTGGCGTTTGATACCATCAAGGCGGTGTTTTTGGTGACTCCCATTCTCAAACATGTGGATCCCACCAAGCTGTTTATCGTAGTGTGCAACTCCTCATCCATTGCTGTGGGGGTGGTATTGTTTCAGGTTCATGATGGTTTGGAGCACCAGGTTACCTATTTTTCCTGAAATTATGCTTCATCTGAACAGTTCTGGGCCATTTACAATAAGGTGCTGGATGCCGTGGCATGGTATCTTACCCACTGTTGGTACCTTCTTCAGGGCGTGTGGCATGAGGTGACTATGTGGACAGATCATCAGGCTCTGATGTATTTCAGAAAACCTCAGAAGTTAGCACATCATCAGGCCCAGATGTATCACGACCTCTGTAGTTTTAATTTTAAATATGAGTTCATGAAAGGAGTGTTAATAGTTCTTCCTGATTTTTTTTAAGTCACAAAACTTTGTTGAGTCTGGCGGATGAGTAGGAGGTAAACACAGTAATTCTATCTACCAAGATCTTAGCTATTGCTCCTCCTGAAATTTTCATGGCATATTGGGATCTGGACTTGCCTCTGTTCTCTAAGGAATTAGCGGTAAAATGGCCTGCACAGAGGGTTTAAGTTGTTGACCAGCTGGAACATTTAGTGAATAAGCGCTCCCACTATTCCTTGGCAGAAAATATTCAATTTTGGTTGAGGCTGTGGGTGCCGCCCCATTTCCGTGATGAAGTTATTAGGGCGCACCACAACCCCCAGTGGTGGGGCATCTTGGAAATAAGAAGTGTCTGGATTTGGTTAAGTGGACATATAACTGACCAGGCATTTCCAAGGATATTCCAGCATGAATCATGAACTGTGTGACATGCGCGTGGCTAAGTCAGATAATTCAGGTAATAATGATCTCCTTCATTCTCTTCAGCAGACGGAGGGCCTGTGGACCTTGGTGTCTATCCATTTTATTTTTGAGCTTTCTCACTCCAATGGGTTTACCACCATTAGGGTGGTCGTGGACCACTTTAGTAAATTCGCCCTATTCATCCCATGTTCCTCTGCCAATACCTCTGGATAGATAGCATGTCATCGTGCATCATATGTTTTTAATGTTCAGGTTGCCACAGGAGATCATAAGTGACTGTGGGTCTCAATTTATGGCATGACTTTGGAACAAACATTTTGCAATATTGAAGATTATGCCATGTCACTCAACTGAATACCATAATAGTTGGACGGTCAAACAGAGCGGGCTATCCAGATTCTTGAGAAGTACCTTCACTGTTATGATGCGGCCATTCAGGACACCTAGGCGGACAACATCCCACTGGCTCAATTTGAGTAAAATAAAGATACAAATGCATCCACTGGTTTCAAACCATATGAGGCCATGCTGAAGTACAACACCTCATTTTCTGTGGGGGCCGTGTCTTTGGAATGAGGTTCCAACTGCGGAAGATCATGCGTAGCACATCCTGAGGACCCATTCCTTAGTTCAGTAGCATTTGACCAAAGTTATCATTGATAAAAGTGGTTCACGGAGCAAAAATGGCTACCATTCAATGGTTCATAGTGGGTCCTATGTCATGTTGGACATGCATCACCTGCAGATGTAGGTGCCCTCCCAAAAATTCGCAAGAAAATTTTATGGTCCTCATATGGTGAAGGCAGATTTAGGTAATGGCGCATTTGGTTTTTTTCTTCTGGATCACTAAAACAGTAACCCATTTTCCACAAGTTGCAGTTGTCCCCATTTAAGGGAAGATCCCGGTGGAACTAGAGCCTATCATGGTTGAAGGATTGGAGGAGGATGAGGTTAAAGCAATCTTAGCTTCCCAGAGACCTCACCATTTAGTAAAATCTTGTGACCTGGAGGAGTTCCCAGTATATGAGAATAGTTGGGTCAGCTCCTGAGACTGCGCCAATTGTAGCGAGTTGATAGAGGCCTTTCACGCTTCACACCCCAATGCTCCCCATCCACCCCTGAAGGTCGCCACAAAACTTGGCGATCAAGATACCAAAAGCCCATAAGAATGTCACGCTCGCCCAAGTTCCTGGTGGAGGTGCTCCTCATGTTTAAAAAGGGAAGGATAATGTAAGTCCAGGGGAGTACCCCAGCACCTTGATTGCATAAAAACTCGTTCCAAACCAAAAATGAAGCTAATTAGGTGACCATCCCTCTCATACCCAGATAATTTAGCCCATATGTTGGCCAAGAGGTGGGTGATGGCGTACCTCCTCAAGGTTGTTCCCTTTCCCCTTATCTGACCATATAAGAATTACTAGCTAATCAGGGGTGTGTGCATAGAGGTGGCAGTGGCGAGAGGACGCCACCTAAAGGAAAGCAGAGATCACCTACCCCAGAGAATTTTTTGTTCACCCAAGTAGGCGAAAATTATTAATAGATCAAATGGTCCAACTCCAGCGAAAATTTTGGGTTCCAATAAAGAGGCGATAAAATCTGATTAGATCAAGGGGTTTAAACACCAGTGGGGTCGATAATGATTAATCCCTTTAATACCCAATGGGCCATGCCTAAGCGCCTGGCCATGGGCACAACCCGTTGCTCGCTGGATGAAGCGTCACTGATCTGCTAAGTGGAATTACATCGGGAGGAAAAATTAGTAGTAAAATCAGCAAGAGTTGGCTGCTAGTGGAAGATCAATAAAGCGTCAAGTTTGATAAATCTCATTCCACCAAAATTGGTTGGTATTGTCAACCTTCATTCATTCCTTTTTCCCTAATCCCCTAGGGACTTAAGGCAACTGTCCCTCACTAATAAGGTTGTCAGATATTCCCAATACATTGTTTTGTAATAACAAATTCCCTTTCAACAAATTTCCTAGTTACAAAATTTCTTCTTTTTCATGTTACTGCCACTAACCAGAACTATGTTCCCAGGGTTGCGCAATGACTGGGCCTTAGTGGCCATTGTTATGACTCTGCTGCCTACCCTCATTAAATGAGGCTATTAAGTGAGTGGCCTTGTGGGGATGTCCTCATTGGTGGATGCACTCTGGCGTCAAGATTTCTATTATTACAGAAGATCATGTCTTCCCAATAGGTGACATTTTGCGACCTCTCCATGTGTTACACATCCAGTGGCACCTCAGATCATCCAGGGAACTCTGTGGATCCAAAGATTTAACCATGGCAGAATCTGCTACCACAGCAGCCACATTTTGACTACTAATGGGAATGGTAGCGACAGTGGTTGCCAGTATCCACTACAACATTGCTTCTCTCCTTGCCCATTAACATATCGTTTGAATGGCAATACCCAGGATGCTGGGTTGCCTCATGGGCGCTCACTCACCATGATTGGCAGGCAGTCTTAATTTCATTTTCCGCTTATGTGACAATTACATACTTCAGCAGCATTAAAGTTTTTTTTATTGAGGAAACTTGTATCAAAATATCTCTGTGAATGAGGAAGTTAATCAAGCCAGCTGGCGCAAAGGAAGTGGTGGTAAGATCAATAAATGCTTTGTTGGTGTATGAAAATGTTTATCTTTAGTCAACACAAAGGCAAAAGCAAATGATGGAGTAACAAAGGGCAAATGATTGTAGTGAGTCAGATGGATGCGCGCAAGGTGGAGCACTTAGTCTTTGGTGGGACAAAGAGGCCAGAAGATTGGGTTGACATTCAATCCAGTCCTAATGCATTTTATTGCAGGGCAGAAAAAACTAGAGGGTGGGGCGCCACTGCCCCATACTAGAGCAGAATCTTGCCGTGACAAGCACATTTAATGGAAAAATGTGTTGTGGTAAGTTAATAGTGATTACATTCATTTTTTGATTAACTTAAGCCTTTCATAAGTGATTTTTTTAAATTAAGCTTTTTTATGGCTAAACTAGCATGCTTTGTGGCTTCACCTGAATCTATCAACTAATAGATTAATCAAAAAAGTAAAATTGAATATATAATAGTTTTAACTGTCATGAAACTACCATGAGTATACTAAAGAATTCCTCTCTCTCTGGAAGGAACCCCACCAGTATACAACAACAAAAAAAGTTACAATTACAATTTTGAAACGCGGATAGAGATGATGAACCCCTTTTTATAGACCATGGAGGCCTAAGAGATTCTATCAGTCCGTTGAGATGACATCACACAAATTACTTTAAACTTGCATCAAAGAGATTCAATATATGAAGATAAAAACGTCGCCACCAAAGCATACTAATACCCTCCCCTTATTTTTTAGGGTTTGACAATTTACAAAGGACCAATGATGGAGTAATTCTGTCTAATTGGCCAATGACTGAGAAACAACTAAGATCCCAGCCAGGCCAAGTTACCCTTATGGAAGCAAATCAAACCTTTCATCTGAATATTACCTAAAAATGAATCTAAAATTTATTCAAGGTCATTAAATCCCTGAAGCGAGGCACATTGGAGCAGCGCCATCGTTCATGTCATGATCTAATTAGCATATTACTAAATCAGGTGAAGAAGAAATAACCAGAAGCGGTTAAGCAGCCTTAAACCTAGAAGTGGGGATGAACAAGGGGCTACCAAACATCCTGGTTCAGTGTTGTACATCATAAGACGGAGTCACAGATACAGACAAACAGTAATTAGATGCCTCATTCAAGGTAAAGATCAAGAAGTCACTTATTAGGGGTTTATAAAACCCTTACAATATTGCTACCCCTATTGCCATTTTATACTAACATACATTTATTTTATATCTTAATTATGATAGAAGTATAAAAACACTTCAATTTATTTTGATAAAAAAGCCTTTTTATCACATAAGATCAAGTTTTATTCTTTGTTTCCACTTATATTGGGTTAGGTGAAAAGATCACCAGAAACCAGTCTAAGATCTAAGGAACAGAACTTTAACGAGCAAGGGATACCTTGGTTGCTAATAAAACCAAGTAAGAGGTTGGTTATAGATTCCGTTTTCTTTTTCCAAAGGCCAATTTACCAAAGTTATCTATAAGCGTGTCAACAAGATTATTGCCATCAAGGCGATGAGCAGTTTCAACCAGCAATCAATGCTATATTAGTATTATGAGAAGAATGGTTTCTTGGAGGGGATTACCACACTCCTTTATAAGGTCGCCTTGTAAATAAAATGTGTTCAAGAAACCCCACAACAGCAATTCAGCTACTTTATTTTAATCAAGAACAAGCTGAGGATATGACTATGGTGCTGACGTCAGGGTAAGACCATTAGGTTATATTAATAAGAGTGACATACTTCAAGAAAAGAATGAGGCTTAAGTTATGGAGTTCTATCACGGTAAGATTCTTCTGAACTTCTGGAGAGAGAGTAAGAAACTAGCAGTATAAAAACCCCCAAACAGAAAAACTTAACAGTATTAGATTTACAAAGATAACTTGAGCATGCAAAGGAGACTTCTAAAAGATCCCTTGTTGCCTCCACACCAATTGTGTGCGGAACTTAATCTGTAAAGAAGATTAAACCACTGTTAAAGAGATTGATGACAGACTTTTGTTCCTTGAAAGATGAAAATGAAATGAACATCCACACCTTAAACATATATGAAGGTCGTATAGACCAGCATAATATATGCTGTACACTTTTGATCATAATCTGATATGTAGAAAGCTCAACTGTGGGCCAGACCACAACCAGAACCTACTTCATCTCAATGAGTTACCCAGTTAGAGACGCCAATCTTGGCTACTAAAATTGACTGCTGCTTCAACATGCACGGTGCACACCAACCATATTGAAGATGACCCAAACTTTATGCTCTACTTCAAGACAATGTATGCACCTGGAGAGAGAGCCAGTGTAGGATTCTAGAAGATGTAAAAAACAGTATGAATGACATAAGTGATTACCAGAAGGCTCTCAACGTACAAGGCATCATGAGTTGGAGGCTCAAGAGATCCTCAGTGCAATCCTGAACCCTGTATTAACCTGGAAGGACGTGAGGAACATTTAGAGTCCTAGTTTGGGAGTAATTAAGACATCCAGTATATGAAGTAATACGTCCTGCTCTTGTAGATGGGAAAGAACAATTCAGTTGAAACTTTGCTGCTGTGCCACCTCAAGACTCAAAACTATGGACAACAGGAGCATTGGTTTAAAAAATGCAAAAATAATGCTACTGAGTTCTCTAAAGATGCATCCCACTTAAAAATATGACCTTAAGCATCAAAGTCGCTATGCCACTGGAGGCCATTATTGAGGCCTTACTCTATGTCCAAGGAACTTTTAGATGGAATATAAAGCATCAGACAACCCCCTCAGAGAAAAAAAAAAAAAGGATGTTTACGTCACTCATGATAAAAATGAGAAGCCCAGTGATATGAATCCAAAGCCAGTAGAACAACAGACATAGATGGAACTTAACAGCAACAAGTGCCATAAACCTGGACGCTTTTGGCGCTCTTTTCTAATAAATGTCACTAATTAGAAGGATGCACCTCATAAAAAAATTCCACCTAAGCAGTATATTGGGTGGATCTACACACCAAAGGTAAGATAATAATGAATATGAATATATAGTTAGTGCCAGATAGCACGCGCTAGGGGAACCTAGTGCTGTTGGCTTACCTGATTGACTATGCGTGAATGGAAATGATAGAATTGGATCAAACAAGACTTTTTAGCACAGTCCACTCATCCTACTAGGATCATTAACACTGTCAAAAAAGTAGAGAAGCTTGAATTGTCTACCTTCAAGATCATATAAAAGGATACTGATGACACCAATAAGACCACATCGGAGGCAGAAGCTCTTGAGCGTTTCAATGAGTCAGCCAATGACTTTTTAACAATCGGGAAAACATTTGAAAATAGCATTACAAAGGTATAATTAATGAATCAGAGGGTTTGCGTCTTTTCTGCATTGCATAATGGAGCGCATGTCAGCATCAAGTTCTTAAAATTAATCAAGGAATTGGAGCTCATGCCAGATATAGACTACAATGTCAAGTATTGGACAGTTGGGCCAGATGTCACGCGCACCTTAAGAGTATATTCAGCATTGTCGTAATGTTTTGGGCGCATGGTTCTGATGAATCCAGCAGTGGTTCTGGACAACAACGATTATGAATTTATAATAAAATACAGTTGTTACTTGAGTTTGGTGCTAAGGTTGACTTTACCACCAGTACTGTAAGCATACTCAGCTACCAATTGCTATTTGTGTTTAATAATGAAGATGTCAAGCCACGCAAGCAGAGGAAATGCTTGATGGAACTGATCTGTAAATCTACCCAATAAATTACACCCTTAAGGAGATGGGTGTGAAACAACTACCTGCTATGTCATCGCAGAAGAAGGCCTACCACTGAGCGCTAGTGAAGAATTGAAAATCATACCTATTGAACAACAACAAATGCTACTATCAATCAGTATGAAGATTCCTCTGAATTCAATACTTAAAGCTTACAGTTGAAATGGGATCAGAGAACAGGAGCCAAAAGTTATTCCAGGGTTTTTTGATACCAAATACACCTTAGAACTGAATGACATATTGGGGAACATCATAACACAGCTTATCAATGTATAGAAAGGACAGTCATCGCCCAAGACAGATTGACCAACTTCGATGCCATTGAAATAGTACATGATGTTAAAGACTTTGATGATATAGAACTTGGGCAGTGATCAACAAGGAGCAGAAGGAAATGTATGAGCTCCTGTATGAGTCAAATGACATTTTCAGCATAGGATTAAAAGATTATTGACTTTTCAAGGTAAGGTTCATTGGATGGGCACTGGGGCTGCCATCCCTTGCAAATCCAAACTGTATCACCATTTTAAAGCTGAAGCAGTTATTGGCAAAGAGTTGACTCAGCTATCTTAGAGGCTCAATAAGAGCTTTAAAGAGCCCATGGGCTTCACTGTTGGTACTATTGTGCAAGAATTACGGAACACACTGCATAGTTATGGACTACAGCCTGTTAAAACGAAGTTACAAAAATGGATTTTTACCTGCTCCTCAAATAGACAATTCCCTGAAGCGCTTAGGAGGATAAAATTTCTTCTCCATGATGGGTCTGGACACTAAATACTGACTTTTGGAGCTTTTACCTGAAGACCAGGAGAAGTGTGCCCCAATCAGCAATAAGGGATTATTTTAGCCTAGGATGCCAATGTGCTGTGCAACGCCCATGCAATTATTCAAAGAGTTATGGATCTAATCTTTGGGATCTAAAGTCATTAAGTGTTTTCATCTACTTGAACAATAACGCAGTGTTTAATAGCACTTTCCAAGAGCACAGTTGGATATCATAGTATTGGACAAATTATGAAAAACATCACCCAATCAGCTCTCACAAAAGAATTTCCGCCTAAACTCAAAAAGGGGTTAAAGAATCCTATTAATTATTTACTATGAAAAATTCAATAGGTGTTAAGGCTCAACTCCTTACTAGGAAAATTCCATTGGACCATCTTGAGCCTAAGCAGCACCAAGCTTAAATACAGATTAACCAAAGCAAAGGGCCGTAGAAATTTCAGGCGATCACAGTAATAGGTGGCTTATGAGGCAGTAAATTAAGATGTATCCTCAAAAGGGTAAGAATCAAGATTTGGCCAAAGATTAACCTAAGTGATAAAAAGTCTCATCGGATATGGTTCATTAGTTATACCTTTTACTTATAAAAATATGCTACAAAGGCATTGTTTAATCTAAATGCATCAGCTGACCAAGAGCCTCCAATCCAGATCTCTTCTTTCATTAAATTTATTAATGTTCTCTTTATGGGTGTTATATTGTTATATTAACATATAAAAACCCCTATTATCACTAAAATAAAATCATGATAAATAAATATCTTTTTGGTATCTTGACTTCAAGAAGTCCTTTTGCCAATCTTATCATAGGAAGGATATTATAGCTGACGGGACTTAAGCATGACTTTTCACTCTAAAAAATAGCATTTTTTGTGGGCCTTAGACTGCTACAATTAATGATTGTAAAGCTTCTTGGACACAGAACCATAGGGTTATTAAAATGGAAGTCCTACAGACTGGTGTGCACTACAGATGGCCTCAGATAATGTTTAACGATACCTGCACCTAATTGATCACACCATGGAAGACAATCTTATTGATAGTATAAACCGCTGAAGGCACAACCAAAATGGTGTGGAAGATGACCAAATGGGAAGTCAGCCCTTGTTCACATTTGAAAAGGTAAAAGAAAATTAATGTAGATCTCAAAATATTGACTTCTAACTTAAATTATAAACTAAGGGGGTTGAGGCCTAATCAAGGCTTCAGAAACCCAAGAGAAAGATCCAGAAGCAAATGGGCATCCAAGCCTACAGGACTCTAATGAATCTATATGAATATAGTGCTCTCTCAGAGACATATGGTTCAATTATAAATCTATCTCATTACATCATGCGACTGTACACCAAGCACTTTACCATATTGTGCATTTATTAGAGGTCTATGATGAGGAACTCCGTCATAATATTAATACACAAGGAGCCTTATGGTTGTCTACATACAAATATATAATCTGGCATCTCAAAGTATATGGGATGTCTAACATGTTATTGAAATCAATCGTTCCTATATCATTCAACTTCATAATCAAATGAGACCATTGAATATGGAGTAATAAATATGTAGGTTAAGCAAAGTAACTCCTAAAAAGTATATTGCAGAATCTGATGAAAGGACCCAGAAACTACTTGATAATTTACCCAAGAGTTCCTAAGTCAAGATGCAAAAGCTCAAAGTGAAATGGTGGATCGTGATTCTACTAGCTGTTGTAATAAGGAAGTACAGATTAAGCTCTTAATTCTTACTAGAGCTCACCGTTAAGCAAAAATATGAGCTTGAAGCCCACTGAAACTCAGAGACTCAGTCAGTATCTCAAAACTGTACTGCCTGAGTATCCTAAGTTAAGCAGGATCTTGTATCCCATGCAGCTCAGCTGTCTAATCATCTAATTGCTAAGCGACTTAACAAATTAAAGAGAAAAATATGGAGCAAGTCACCTATTTGGGAAAACATTAACCAAGTATCATCGCATCAATGAGGCTGAGCAACGTTGGAATACTCTAACAGAAGAGCTGAAAGCCAAGACTAACAAATCTCCTAAGAGCACAGAATGCAAAGAGATGAAGGAGGACTTTTATTAGTGAGTTGGATTATTAGAAGATGAAAACAAGTTTTATGAACTTTATTGCTCACCCACTTGTCAAAAAATTCATAATCTGAACATTTTTTTCAAGAACCAGGAGAATAATAAATTCATTCTTAATGACGAATTAATCTGCTGGATGTCGCACCATGACTTACTCTGGAGAAAACTGAGCACATCTTAACACTCTACAGGACGAATTTGTTGAATCTATTGACAAGTTTAGCAGAGCAACACACATAACTAAATCACTGAATCAGAAGCTCCCAGAGTACATATTGTCACTGGATTGAAAGTCACTACCTTTAATCCTACCTTCAATGACAAGTTTACAACTGGAGAAGGCAGTATTTCATCTTTCCTCTACGTCTATGAAGATGAAATGAAAGGTTCAACTGATAATTACAATATAAACCATGTTCTGTCTTGTCTGAGACATTCTATTAATGAGGTTAAGGAGCCTCATATGGACAACTTGAACAATTGAATTAAAGTTAAGGAAGCGCTTATAAAAGAACTTACAAGCAAAGCTTGATCACGAAGAAACATGCTTTATGAGGATTGCGCTTTGCCAAAATGAAACCCTGGCTGAATTCGTGGATCGCTTCTATAAAAAGGCTCATATGCTGATGACCTCAAAGATGCCTACAATGAATAATGCATAGATGCTGTTGTTGCTGGTTTACATAGCAATCCTGACCTAGCTATGCACGTCTCATCATTGAAACAAATCGTAAATTCTGTCTTAAAGATAAAAGAAGTTCATCTAGATATGGTGATATAAACAAGCCAGCAGCCTATCAAAAGGCTTACTCAAACCTAGAGTGTATATTTTGTAGGAATAAAATCGTAAGATGGTAGAGAAAATCAAGTTGAACTATAGCAAGAAGATTAATCACAATGCAGATGAGTGTTTTAATAAGAACACTGCCCTTGATGAGCAGGGAAAAGGAAGGTCAGCTTAGGGTCATGTAAAAATAAAGACAACCAGCCTAAAGCACCTAACAACATAAAATTGTTAATCTCTCATCTTGTGTGCTTTTAAAATGATTCTATAAATGACTCTGAAGGGGTTTTGAGGGCACAGGTTATTACACTTTAGGTACAACTGATGAGATTTTAATTTTAAAATGCTTGAGCGCTGACAATATTGAAGATGCTCAGGTCCTGAAGGACACTTACCTCAGTCAAATTAATGGGTGCTTAAAAATAATTGATACAGCCAGTGATGCTGAAAAGTACCTTACCATTGTGATTTGACTCATCTTGAGCATGTACAGCCTAATAGAGATCAAGAATAAATATTAAGCGTTGCCAGAAAATTAAATGAAACATTCCGCCTTATAAGAAGTTTTTAGCTCTCCTGTAAAAGTTTAAAGAACCATTATCAAAGTTGAAGTAATGATTCAGAAGGTTAGAGTAATGGCTATCTTTGAGTTTTAAAAACATGAATGGCTCTATTGCAGGCAACTTTGCGGGATGAAGGCATGTTTACTGCCTTCTAACACTAGGGCTGCGCGAACCTAAAACCACCAAATGTGGGCTCAACTGCGCTTTGAGTTTTGCTTGCACTAACAAAAAACTGACATATGCCCGCCCTGTTAAAGTAATGGGCAGAACATCTGCACCAGCCAGGAAATGCGAAATGCCTCTCATCCCCCTTGCAAAAGACAAGACCTGATGACCCCCAGGTTTAAGGTCCTGAGGGGGAGAAGCTGAAGCCCTCCCCTTTGTCACTTGCTTTTTTAGTGTAGTTGTTCTCTCCAGCCACTTTTTTTCCAGGAAGCTTTGGAGTCCTTTTAGATATAATGCAATTTTCTTCCATGACCACTTTTGTCACCATCCAGCTCACTACAACTGAACTGGAAGATAGCTGAGCTTAAGGCCAACTTGGCAAACAGCAGCATTTATTGTAGGCAGGTGCACCGAGGTGCAGCCAACCAGAATTTCCCCTCCCTTGTCCTTGGTCCACACCCATGCAACCCCGCACATGGGAATGCCATTTGACAGGCGCCATGCCCAACTCATACCCTTCTTCCTGCTCATATTCTCCTCTCAGGAATGGTAGATACCCGCGAAAACAGGTGGCACAGTCATCAATACCATCCCGCACTTCTTTCAGGCCACTAATGGACCCAACCAATGTGCCTCTCTGAGTTCTGGTGTTAGCTGCTCACCCATGTTTCCACAGTTTTCCCTGGTTGCGCCACGCGGAGGCCCCATTTTACCCACCTAGCTCCCAGTAATGGCTTTCTTGGATAAGGGTTCCCTAAATTGATTTTTCTCACTCCATGTTCACAATAATTATAAACTCACCCCTTATTAGAGTACGCTCAAGAGTATAGCACTTTTAGTCTAAACAATATCAAGTGATAGGTGCATATTTTTACCTGCAAGTTTGAGTTAGTAAATTAGTTTTATAAAGCTCCTGATGATGCCCTGGACAATAGTTAGTGTCTTAATATTAGCCAGATGGTATCCTCCAAGGATTAATCGTTATTTAGGATGAAATGGCCTATCCCGGTGGAATGACTTATTGACTGAATTCTGTATTATTTGATATGATTGCTGGTTAGTTGCTCCCCAATTTGGGTTGAGCTGAAATTAGTATATCGCCAAGTATGGTATTAGGTTCAAGTGGGGCCAATCGGTGGCCTAAAATTAGTAGAAGGATCACCAGCAACTAATAGCCAAGGATGATCCAATTGATATCAGTCAGCATAATTAGTGGTCCGTTGAGGGATTTTTGGCAGAAAGCCAATGTATTTGCTTCAATTGTTCATCCATATATTCGCTGCCTGATAATATGATGTTGGCAGATCCAACAATTATGAGTTTGAGGTAGGCAAAGTTGTTTCCGGTGCCTCATTTATTATTAAATAAGATGAGAAGTGATGTTGGCGAGATGTTGAGATATTCAAGTCAAAATGAGCAACTGAAGTTGTTTCTGGTGCATTATTATCAACTCAAAGGTCGAATACAAACTTGATGATTAATTAGAATAATTAATTATATGGCTCACCGACGACTTAAGGCCAAGGATGATCCAAAACTAATTTAGACATTGGGAAGGATAGAGCAAGAGGGTCGACACCAGGGAAGAGAATAGCATAGAAGAAGAAGAGTGGTTGGCTGCAAGAACCAGCTGAAGAGCTGATAGGTCAGAGGTGGGCTTAGTAGCCCTTTTGTAAATAGTATAAATACCTGGCGCTTCCCTTTCAATAAATTTCTCCTGTTGCCTATTCTACCTTTTGTTATTAATTTTATTATTTATTTCATTGGTTGGAGTTTAGTCTAGGGGATCCCCAAATGGCACAGGTGACATACCAAGGGGTTAGCCAGCGCTGCTGGCCCTGACGCCTAAAGTCAAACGGCAAGGGCTGACCAGTTATCATACTGGTTGGCTTGCCAACTAGCAGAGCCCATAGTCGATTTTGTGACACTGGTGCTCACTACAGGGGGATTCGCTGGTTAGCTGCTAGAGTAGTTGAAGTTTTGGTTACAGAGTAATGAAAGCCACTGGTTAAGACCAGCGCTCCTTTGTGAGGGCGCTGGGAGGTCTTGACCCACCATTGGGGTGGGTCGCAAAGAAGGATATCATCTGGTTAAGTGGAGGGCAATGTTGGGATTCTTATCAGATGAATCCTTCTGATAGTATCTGAATTAGGGGTTTCAGTTAGTCGGGCATAATTTTTGGCTAATTGCCTAGTTTAATACAATTTAAATATTATATGTTTAATCGAGTTTAGGTTTGAGGAAACTGCGTTCACTGTCAAAATGCCATCCAAAGATCGTTGTGGGAGTTTCCAGCAGAAAGCTGATGAATCTATTATGAATCATCCAAAATGGTTCTGCTGACTAATTTGGAGCACCGGCAACTCATGCTGAGGATGCTCAAATTCCTATAAATTTATGAGTTTATATACAATCAACCAGCGACTTATGCTGAGGATGGATTGACCTAGTATTAATTCGGTGATCAGATGAGCAGATCTGGAGGGAATCACTATGAGTATGAATGAATAGAGTTTATGATCTGATAGAGAGTTGTGGCATCAAGAGGCCAATAGGCTTTCCAGTAGTTGATTGGCCAAAGATTACTTGGGCGCAGTAGCCCTGAAAATAGTATAAATAATCATTTATTCCCTCCTAATAAACATCTCTCGTTTGCCATCTTTCCTGTTTGTTTGAAGTAGCTTGGTGCAACTAGAGTGGGGAAGATGGTATAGGAGATCTTCGATAGGTGTGGGTGATCATGCCTGGAGTGGCCGGCGCTGCCATCTCCCATACCTCCTCTCTATGAGGAACCAGTGGGAACCTGGCCAGCTGGCTACCAGCGGATGAGCTGCACAGCCACCAACCCTAGCGGGGTGCAGCACAGGAGGTGCTATAGCCACCCAAGAAGGGGGATGGACTCGCTGGGGCGTGCCCAGATGGGTTGGTGAAGGGTTGCAAGGGTGGGGAAGCGCGGAAGTGCCTGAGCCGCCCAGAAAGGGGCAGGACTTGCCGGGGAACACGCCAAGGACACCTGGGGCTAAAAGCGAAGCCGTTGGTGGTTAGTTGATAGGTTAGACGCAGGACTTATAGGTGTTGTTACTCCAATGAAGGCAAAACAGCAAAGGGCCACCAGTCTTCATACTGGTTGGCTGGCACACTAGCAGAGCCCAAGGTCGATTTTGTGACATTGGTGCTTACTACAGGGGACTCTGCTGGTTGGTGCTTAAGTAGCTGATAGGTTAGTGAAGAGGTGGCAATGATGCGCCACTGTGGTTTGGTTCCAGCGGTTAGTGGTGGTGGGGAGAGGCAAGCTGGACGCCCACCCCACACGCTGAGGTTGGAAGTAGGAGAATTACCATCTGGTTAAGTGGGAGGAAATGTCAGAATTTTAACCATAGGGAATCCTCCAATGATTAATCTTTATCTGAGAAGAAATGGCCAATCCCGGTAAAATGGCTTATTGACTGAATTTTGTATGATTTGATATGATTGCAGGTTAGTTGCTCCCCAATTTGGGTTGAGCTGAAATTATTATTCCGCCAAGTTTAGTACTAAGTTTGAGTGGGGCCAATTGGTGGCCCCAAATTAGTAAAAGGGTCGCCAGCAACTAATAGCTGAGGATGATCCAATTGATATCAGTCAGCATACTCAGTAGTTGACGCCAATGGCCATTATGGTCCATTGCGGGATTTCTTGTGGAAAGCCAATGTATCACTTCAATCATTATTCATGAATATACTGCCTGATAATCTGATGTTGGCGGATCCAACAATTATGAGTTTGAGGTGGCCAAAGTTGTTTCTGGTGCCTCATTTATTATTAGATAAGATGAGAAGTGATGTTGGCAAGATGCTGAGATATTCTGAGTCAAAATGAGCAACCAAAGTTGTTTCCAGTGCATTACCATCAACTCAGAGGTCAAATAAAAATTTGACGTTTAATTAGAATAATTCTTTATATGGCTCACTAGTGACTTAAGGATGAGTATGAGCCAAAACTAATTTGGGCATTAGGAAGGGTGGAGCGAGATGATCGACACCAGGGAAGAGAAGAGCATAGAAGAAGAAGAAGAGTGGTTGGCTGGAAGAACCAGAGGAAGAGCCAATAGGTTGGCAGTGGGCGCAGTAGCCCTTTTGTAATTAGTATAGATACCTGGTGCTTCTCTTTCAATAAATTTCTCCTGTTGCCTATTCTACCTTTTGCTATAAGTTTATTAATTATTTCGTTGGCTGGAGTTTAGGCTAGGGGATCCCCAAATGGCACGGGTGACATGCCAAGGGGTTAGCTGGTGCTGCTGGCCCCATCGCCTTAAGTCAAACGGCAAGGGCTGACCAGTCTTCATACTGGTTGGCCTGCCAACTAGCAGAGCCCATAGTCGATTTTCCAACAGTCAAAATGATATTTATTAGGACAAAGTGTATGTTGAAAATAAAAGAGTCATCAATCTGAAAGAAGCTATCTATAGCTCCTCGATTATGAAGTTTCACTGTGCTGGATAATAAAGAATCCATCAAGAAGCCATACTTTTGTAAGTTTGAGCACTGATTCCGCTTTGCCTTTAAAATATTTTACTTCTGGAAAAAATACAAAACAGCTTACCAAATTAGTAGATGCAGCAGAAGGCATACATTTTATGCTACCAAGGAGGTAAAAGTCAAACCATAAGAACAAAGAGTGGGATTCTACCATTATAACTCTAAGAATACCCACTAAAATGCTGGCTATTATTACTAGTGTCAATGGAGTCATTAGGCTTGAACCAAGAATTTTTTCCAGAGACCATGAACCATTTTATCAGCGGCATATTAAGCTACTACTTGGAAATCTAACAAGCCAAAATAACTTAGTTAAGAAACATCAAGAGAATTGGAAAGAGCAATTACTTCTTATTGATGAAATTGAACAGCTAAATTCTATATGTACTCACATTGATTTTGGCCACGTGCCAATAATTTAACATGTGCCATTTCTCAAATTCAAATACTGTTAAGTTTAATCAGATAGAACTTGAGACAGTGCATTAATTACTTCAAGATTATCAATATGTTTCTCCATGTCATATGCTGACTATGGTCACACAAGGAACTGAACACATATTAATAATGTAGGAGTATCAACCTCCATATGATTAAAGCCATATAGGAAGTCAAAGGTAGAGAAGAAATTGATTGAAGATTGAGCTCAAGCAACTTTTGGATGCTGGCTTAAATGTTTTCTCCCAGAGTACATGGTCGTCTCACTGTTACTCATAAAGAAGAAAAATGGTGGTCACAAATTAGTGATGGATTACAGGAAGCTAAACAGCTTCACAAGGAAGTACAGCTATCTGATTCCATGAATTGAAAGTGCTTTGGCCTGAATCTCCAGCTTTAATTTCTTCTCTAAAAAACCTCGCCAGTGGCTATTTGCAGATGGTTTTATCACCAAAAGACCAAGTGAAATTCTCGTTGTTATGCACAGAAGGATTGTTTCAACCCAACCTGCTTCTACAGAGATTATGCAATGCACCCGTCTCATTTCAATGGGGATGGATCACACCATGCAAAATCTTAAACCAAGATGTTTGATAATTTATCTACATGTTTTAATGGTATTTTCTGAAACCTTTACCATTCATATGGATCAACTCAAGTCAGTTTTACAACAACTATGAGAAAACCATACCAAACTAATTTATGTAAAATGTGCATTATTCCAACAGGAATTGGAATCTTTAGGACATAGCATATTGCGAGAAGGTTTTTACTTTGTGTGTTTAAGTTGAAGCAAAATCTAAGATTTCTAAGAAGAAGAGTCACATAGATATACAGGTATTCTTAAAAATGATGATTTTATACCATCACTTTATCCCTAATTTCACTCAACTTTCTGAACCTCTTGTCCTTTTTCTTGCAAAAAGTATTCATTTGATAGGGGAGTAGAGCAAAGAACTACTTTTAAAAATTCAATGGATTTGTTAGAAGAAGATCAATTTTACGTTATCTGGACTATGGGAAAACATTCATCCTTTTTACAGATGCCTCCAACTTAGCTGTAGGGTTAATTTCAAAACTGTATTCAGAAGAAATTTGATCAGATGATGTCTTATTACTAAAACGCCTTTAAAGGCTGAGCGAAATTACAGTGTCATGGAGAAAGAATGCCTAGCAGGTTAATTTTAGTAAAACATTTTTAGTCTTTCTTGTATTGTACAAAATTTACAGTTTGTTACAGACTACGCTTCTTTAAAGCATCTGAAATCTGAAAGATCCAACATGAAGCCTAGAATGATGAGCTTAAAAACTTCAGTGCTACATTATGAATATTGGCCACAGAGCTGGAAAGAAGCACATGAACGTAGATGTCTGACCCAATTGCCCTTACTACATCTAGACATTAGTGAAACTGAATGGTTAAATGACCTACTCATAGTTCAGAATCTAGGACAAAGATGAACCGTTTCAAGAGATGTTAAAATAAACTTGCGAAATACTAGTTTTCTTGACATATTTTACAAGAGAGTTGGAACCAACTGGTTACCCTACTTACAAAATTTAGAACAGGTATCAGCTATAATGGAATCCCACAATACCTTAGGACATGGAGGAGCTAGGAAAGCTATGAATGGATTAGGGAATATACTATTGGTAAGAATAAAGGATTCTTTAGCATAAGACTTAGGCGCTTGTATAACTTGTCAAAAACAAATTCTGCATAAGGCTAAGGGCAAGTATCAGCCAGTGATCCCTCAGCAGCCATTCCATACCATCAGTTTAGATGTCATAGGCCCACTGCCTAAACCTACAAAAGAGAATTAATATCATTTTAGGAACAATCATTTCATGGAGTGAGATGAAGCAATTGCCATACTCATTCAGATCGCCAAGGCTACCACTACTTTTTTAAATCAATATATATTTATTAAGAAGTTTGCCCAAAGGTATTACTATGCAATAATGGGAAAATCTTTACTATACGAGTTTTTAAAATAGAAACTAAAGCATAGGAACTAAACAACTATTTTCAGCACCTTACAACTACTAACAAATGGGAATGTAGAAAGAGCAAATGAAATACTAGTTTTCAATTTTACAAAAGATGACTAAGTCCAATAAATTACACTAGGACCACTATCTTCTTAGTGCATTAATGGCTTGCAGGATAAGTTTCCATTGTATCGGAAAAATGTCACACTTCAAGGCCTTATACAGATGAGAACTTGGTATAATAGCTCCATTAACCTGAAGAGTTACCAGTGATAACACTGAAGAGGCTGATAAAGATCTAACAAGATAAGTGTAACATTCTCTGCCACACCCATCAAATTGGATTGGTTAATTCACCCCTTTCATTCAAAGAAGGGGGAGCAATCCTGAGCCCTTCTGTTAGAAAAATTAGCGAATTTAGTTCACACCATTAAGAGTGGTGGGTTTCTGCTGAGGCCCCTCATCTCAAATTTCGTAACAAAATTGAGAAGTAAAAGGAGATGATTTTACTGCGAAGTTTGATATAGATGAAGCTTTTATTATAAAACCTTGGGAAAATTTGTGACGAAATTAAAACATAAGTTGGCAGATCAAGACCAAAGTCCCTTACGAGCACTAGCACAGAAATTAATCTGCAAAAGCCCCTCTGAGGATTAAAATATTTGTTAG
Organism: Massospora cicadina; assembly: GCA_022478985.1. Classification (NCBI taxonomy): domain Eukaryota; kingdom Fungi; phylum Entomophthoromycota; class Entomophthoromycetes; order Entomophthorales; family Entomophthoraceae; genus Massospora; species Massospora cicadina. The sequence continues at coordinate 30,014 of JAKSZP010000439.1, read as the reverse complement.
GAAAATTGTGAGCTACACAACCCATGCTGGAACCCTGATGGAAACAAAATATTTGGCAGCAGGACCTGAGACTGAGGCACCATTATTGTGCAAGATCAGTCATGACAAGAAAATCCTGGAGTTTAGGAGAAAACTTGCGCGTCCTGTTTTAAGGAATATTCCACAGTCCCCACCCCTCAATTACCTCCAACTATAAAAACTCAGTGCTCTGCTGATGGTAGAGTGCTAGGTTTTTGTACTATCCTTAATAAACCTTTTCTTTGCGCCAAAATACTTTAAAATTTTTACACTTTAAACTTTTCTGGCTGTCCCAAAGGAACCACCCCAACTAATGGAGGGCCCACATTCATTTATAACAGTAATGATTGTGGCTATCACATTTGATATTTCAGCTATTGCCTCTCTCAGTGCGAAAAACCTTTGGAAGTCATCCCCTACGAGTTTTGCACAATGCACAAGCTCAGGAGAACGATATCTAGAGCTTCAAAATGAGCGTAACAGTTAATCACTCAACTTGATCCATCTTGGTTATGAAGAAAATAGAAGCTTATTTGGCAGTCACTACTCAGGGAGATACTGTTGGTATTAAACCCAATGAAACAATTGTCACCCCACTGTACCAAGTGTGCATTCAAATGAGTTGGGATTACAGCTAAACATTCAAACCAAGGAGGGTGGATCAACCCATCACTCAATCCAATCAGCCTCAATAATGAAGAAACGGGAAAAACTAAAGGCGGACACTACTTAAAGTGAAACTGCTGTGATAAAACATGAAGAAACTATTGACACCCAACGTTATCAAGCGCTAATACAAATGAGTCAGGAGTATGACTTGAATGCAAATTTCATATCAGAAGAATAATTCCTTTTGCAACACAGGCAATTTGACCTCACTCTGCAAAGCATGGTCAAGCTTACTGCCAGCGCTCAGCTTAGTGGTCAGGGCAGAATTTAATTCATAGACCATTACTTTCCACATTTATCCCTACATGGTTCATATTCACACATCATCATAAAGGCAATTCCTTGTGGACTTTGGATTCTATTGTGAGAATTAAAGGACCTCCAATGAAAGATAAGTCTTTCCTTGCCACATCAGTCGTCTGACATATAACCAAGCCGTTGTACACCGCTGTAATTTCATTGGCTCAGGATCTGTTGAACCTGGGCTCTTCAACAGCTAAACAGAGCTTATATGGACTAATACACTCCCTCCTGGCCTGATGGTCATGGGTGGAGTTGATCAAGGTCATCAAACATGTACTGCTCATTCAAGCAGAACGACCAATTTCCCCCCTAAGTGCTCAAGCTGCAATGTAACGATGTTAGGGCCCACCTCTTGATTTTTGGATGAAGTGGTTTGCCAGGGACTGAGAGTTCTGTCAGAGCTCAAATTGCAAGCAGCTATAGAAGGAACTACTGAGGGTTCTGAGTACCAATACTCCTTGGCCCTATTGGGCGCCTTGGAAGGCGAGGCCAAAATCTGGGCTGCACCCTGTACTAAAATTCGCACCTGGGGGTCACCTCCCACATATTCATGATTGCTTCGTCCATGGTGGCTACTCCGGCATCAAGGCTTCAACTCTTTTTTTATTTATTTAAAAAAAGATGATTGGCCATGAGTTTGAAGGACCATATTAAGGATTTCCATCAACTTGCAGAGTTTCTCCAACTACCAGCGGACATTGCCATTGGTGCATTCTTAGCTTCTCTAAACTAGGGAGCAGGATTGCACATGCCTTGGTACAACGGACCCCAAACCTTGTAAGAGGATACAAACTAGCCCATCATATTGAGGCCCGCCCTGGAATATGACCTACCAAAAAATCAGCCACCCTAAAGCCACACATCCGGTACACCAAAGCAACTCATCCACCCACAATAAAGGGGTACTTTTTATATTCGACAATGAGGGGAAATTGAGCAATGAAATAGGTTTGGATCTAGGTCTAATAACGGGTAATGCAGCCAACACCAGCCTGGTGGAAATTGACCTGCAAGACGTCCCCTTTTTGTGCGCCATGAGTATTGACCCTCACTCCCTACATCTCTCCAATAGTTTAGGATGATGAAGTATGATGTATTAATACCACACAACATGACAAGCCTATTCTCCTATCACACAAATCACTCAACCCACATCTGGAGGCACCAGGGATTCTAGTAATAAAGAACAAACCACACCAACCTAAACTCATGAACTTGGTCAGTGATGTATCTTACTGAACCCCAAGCACCATAATCATAACGGTGGATCCTGAGACCTCATACTGCCCCCCTACCAGATGGAAACAATGGAACAGGTTGAGGAGGATCGGCATCATGATCCCATAATTGAGGACCTTAACCACATACCCCTACTGTTGGATTCATCTGACCCCCCATCAGCCCGCTCTCATATGCTCAGGACGTAGCAATGCCTTCCCAATTCCTCAACCAATCACAGGATTATTCCATTATTGCAACCTTTACCACAGAGGTAGCCGTCTTGACCAGTTTCAATAAATTTAATTGTTATTTCTTGTTTGCTGTGGATATTAGAGTCAGTTCCAGATGGGCTGTGATGAATGCACTAGTTGACATAGGCACTTCCGGAAACTATCAATCTTAAAATGGCACAGGCATTAGACCTGGTGATTACTATGGGGACTCTCATCATGAGGGCTTCTAAGGTACTAATGGTCACCCTACCTATACGAGCTGCTACACTTCTCAGCCCATGAGCATCTGTTCCATGCCAATTTCTCAGCTATTCTGGGCCTACTCTATCCCATGATCCTGGGGGTAGGAATGTGGCACCAACAGGCGTTTACCATCAACCTTAAATATAATTGCTTGCTTTTCAACATAAAGCCACTCAGGTGAAATCTCCATTCTCCCCACATTGGCAAAAGGAAACGCCCTGGTGGCCACGGTGGAAAACTTAACCTAAAGCGTAGTAGCTGATCCCCCCACAATGCCATCAATTTAGAACCATACAAAGAAATTTTGACGTGGATAAAGTGAAACATTTTCCCTCACAAAAAAGTTTCAACATTAATTTCAACCTAACAATGGACCTCATTTTTATCCATCGTCCACAGGACCTGTATCTTTCTGCATGGATAAGGCATTGAAAATTTGGATAAATGAAATGATGTCCAAAGGATGGCTAATAAAAAACCTCACTGGCGTCATCCCCAACATATCTCGCCCAAAAACCCAATGGAATTTTTGTGACCTTGAGTGGATTATGGCCATTTAAATAATGTCACAGTACCTGATCCATATCACCTCCCACTGGAGGCCATTATCTCCCAAGTTATCGCCAAGTCTAAAGTTTTTAAAATTAGACCTAGTCAATGCCTTTCACCAAGTCCAAATAAATGAGGGTCAAGTGTTGCTGACAGCTATACGCATACGCCATGATATATACCAGCTTAGGGTCATGCCTTTTGGTGTGAAAAACGCAACCGCCTTTTTCCAGAGGGTTATCAACCACACGTTAGGTGATCATCCCTTTACATTCGCAGTGGCATATAACAATGACATCCTGGTCCATTCCCCTACACCAGAGCAACATGAGAAGGATGTTGTAATGGTGGACACCTTGTGACGTGAAAGCCTGCATGCAAAGCTGTCAAAATGCTTTTCTTTTATGATGAGGTGCAATTCCTTAGGAATTTGGTACTTAAAGATGAGCATGCTATTTCTTCCTCTAAACTGGAAATAATAAAGACGTGGGCAAAGCCTACTGCCCAGAATCAGCTATGCAGCTTTCTGGGATTTGTCACATTCTTAAAAAGATTTCTCCAGAAATATCAGAACTAGCTGTCCCCTTCTACCCTGCACCAAGAAAAAAAGTGCCATTCTACTTGATGACGGAATGGTAGTGGCCTTGAAGCCGTCTAAGAAATTTTACCTCAGCGGCAGTCTAAGACATGCCAAAGAAGATAAAGCATTTATTGTAGCATGCATTGCCTCTGGAACGGCGGTGAGGCAGTATTACTGCAGGAACATGATGGCCATGAACACCTGGTGTCATACTTCTCCAGGAAAATTAGGGGTGCTGAACATTTGTGGGAAATTTATGATAAAGAGCTGGCTATAGTAGCATGTGTGATGATGCATTGGCAATATCTGCTACAGGGAGCAAAGCTCACGTTGATGGTGCGCACAGATCACAAATTATTTATCTAATAGCACAAGCCGCAGAAATTGGCACACAGACAAATCAGAACCCACCGTGGTCTGCTCAAGTCTAACTTCAAATATGAGTTTATCAAAGGGCCTACACACATTTTGACAGACATAATTAGCAGGAGCCTGGCAGTTGAGGATGACCCTTTGGAAATGGTTGAAGCAGTTAAGGTGATCCCTGAACAAGTGCTGTCTAATACACCAGCAGAATCAGCAACTGTCACTGCCATCAAGGTCCCTGCAACACCCACAATCCCACCCCAATAGCCACATATGAGCCCTCTGACAACACCATGGGCCCGCATGATAGGGCACTCCTGAGCCAAGCCCAACAATCAGCGCTGAGGGTTACCTCCTGGATTGAGTACTGGATGCGCAATAAAAATCATCAAAGTACAAGCGCTAAGGGACCAAATACAGGCGGGGAAAAGCCTCTCAATATGGTACTAAAAAAGGATAAGGAAATAAATTTCCAGGATCCACATATGGATGCCTAAAAGTTTACATCCTCAAGTCATAAAGAAACATAATGCCCCTCAAAAAGGGTTACCCAGGAGACAAGAAGACTATTAACCTGATAAAAAGATATATAGCTTTAATGGATTATCAAAAGATGTGGCATCTTGGATAGAATACTGTATAACCTGTGCGCTATCCAAATCTGACATAATGGGGAGAAATGGGCTCTTGCATACACTGCAACAATGAACGGGACTATGGACATTAGTATCAGTTGACTTCATAGTCAGTCTGCCCATTTCAAAAGGGTTCAATATAATTATGGTAGTCATATACAGATTCACTAACTATGGCTTGTTTATCTCAAGCTTAGCTACAACCATGGTGGAAGATTGGCTCGTTTATTTGTGACCCATGTATTTAACATGTTCAGAGTACCACAAGAGATAATTAGTGTAAGAGGACCACAGATTACATCGAAATTCTGGGACGCACAGTGTGAGACCTGCACATCAAACTATGCTAAAATCGGCTTAACACCCCATTCTGATGACAAACTGAGCGGACTAACCAGTCAGACAGTACCTCCAATGCTATGCCTCTGCCGCTCAGGATACATGGGCAGGTGACCTGGCCTTAGCCCAGTGCTTGTACAACAATTCATTGCACACTTCTACAGGTGTGTTGTCACTGTACATCACCTAGGATACAACCTTACTTTTACAATTAGGCCCCAGATATTCAAAAACATTTCAAAAGGAAAACTTTGCAACACACATCTAGAAAATACACCATCAGGTGCAGAGGCAATAGACAAAAGCATCACAGGATGACAAGCAGCTTCCAACTAAAAGCGGAGAGTAGCACCTAAATATCAGTTGGGAGAACTGGTGAAGGTGCACATAAAATCTTATTCTCAAAGGTACCCTACCGCAAATTGGCCTGCAAGAGGAAAGTCCATTCACCATTAGAAAGATTTGAAAAAACGGGCCCTTATATGTGGAGTTACCCCACGCTAGAAATTTAACAAATCTTTTCATTAATCAGTGCTGTCACAGTTTAAAGGCAAAATAATTTTTGGAGATCAAACCACTGTTGATGGAGAAAAATTCTGGAATTTGAGGTGGAAAATTTTGGGCTTAAGAAAAACCATACGTGAAATCTAATACCTGGTGGCGTGGAAAGGGTACCCCGCCTAAGACAACAGTTGGATTCTGGCCCACAACTGCACCAAATGTCAGGATCTAATCAATTAGTTACATGCAAAAAACCCTGATTCCCTGGCGCCTGTCACTATGAAACCTCATACCATCGTAGCTATTAAATTGCTAATACCACACAAAAACTATACTCTTTTATGGGATCCAGAAAAATGAGTAGACCCTGTCTTTTTAGGTTAAGGTAATGTAAAAATCCTTGCTGCACCCATAAAGTTGGATTGGTTGATTCACCCCTTTCATTTATAGAAGGGGAACAACCCTGAGCCCTTCTGTTGGAAAAATTAGCGGATTTATGTCACACCCTTGATGAGTGTTGGGTTTCTGCTGAGGCCCCTCATCTCAATTTTGCAACAAAATTGAAAAGCAAAAGAAAATGATTTTACCATGAAGTTTGATTTAGCTGAAGCTTATATCACAAAATTTGAAAAAATCTACAAGAAAATCTGAGCACAATTGGGTGGATCAAGACCAAAGTCCTGACAGGAGCACCAGCATAGAAATCAATCCGGCAAAGACCACTCAGAGAATAAGGAAAATTTTGTTAGTGAAAATTGTGAGATACTCCACCATGCTGGAACCCCAATAGAAGCAAAAAATCTGGCAGTAGGAACAGCAAATTGACACATGAAATGTGCAAGTCGAGTCATGACACAAAGGCCCTGGAGTTTCTGAAGGAGACTTTGATTCCTATTGTATAAAATATTCCACAGTCCCCACCCCTCAATTCCCTTCAACTATAAAAACCCAAGTGCTTTGTTGATGGTAGAGTGCTGTAAATATAAGTCATATCCTTAATAAACCTTTAATTTCGCAAAATTACATTAAAATTTCACAATTTAAATAATTTGGCTTTCCAAGTGAACCACCCTAACCAATAAAGGCAATTACTCATTTGTAGTATTAAAGAGTGTGGCTATCACAAAGGTTATTAAACTTATTGACTTTATCAGCGCGGAAACCTCTCTAAAAGTCGTCCCCTATGAGTTTTGCACAATGCTCATGCTCAGGAGAACGAGTATCTAAAGTATCAAAATGAGCTTAACAATCAATCACTCAAATTGATCTGTCTTCTCATGAATAAAATAGACGCTAATTTGGTAGTCACTACTAAGGGAAATACTGTTAGGTTTCAATCAATGAAATTATTGTCCCCATGTGGTACCAACTGTGAATTCAAATGAGTCAGGAGTACAGCCTGAATGCAAACCAAGAAGGGAGGATCAATAAATCACTCAATCCAATCCACCCCAAAATAAGTGAAAAAGGAACGACTAGTTAGCAGACACTACTCAAATTAAAACTGTTAATATCAAATTTGACGAAACAATTGCCACCCCACGTTATCAAGCGTGAATCCAAATGAGTAAGGAGTATAACATGGATTCAAATTTTAGAAGGGTGAAACAGTCCCCTCCCATTGACACTTGCAGTTTTATACCAATCTGCAAAGCATGGTCAAGATTACGACCAGAGTTCAGCTTAGTGGTTAGGGCAGGGATGATGTTCATAGACCAATACTTTCCACATTTATCCCCACATTGCTCATATTCACACATTGTAAGAACGGCAATGCCTTGTGGGCGTTGGATCCTATAGTGGTTATTGGAGTAACCTGATGGAAAAAACTTTCCTTGATATTTCAGCTGTTTGACAATTAGCTTAAAAGGGTATACAACTAAAATCAGAAGCAATGAAAAATCTTATAAAAACGGTTACAATAGAAAGCCAAGAAGAAAAGCATCCTGCCAACCTAAAACCACTTTTTAGATTTCATATTAATTTTTGTACTACCAAAATTTTGTTTTACAAGGAGAAAATTTGATTCCTTCTGAGATGGGCTATACGCTATAGCTTTCAAATGCAGAGATAAGTACTCAATCAAGTCTTCAGAAACTAGAGAAATAATCAACCATATTCATATCCAACTTGAACATCAAAACTACCCTACCAATATTCTTCAGGGGAAAAACTTTTTATTTCCCATTACTATCACTATTAGTAACTTGATTCTCCGCAAATTATCCAAATTTGACAATCAACCAGGAAAATGAGCATATTTGTATGCACCAACACCAGCTGGGCAAAAGTGGCCAGCGAAAAAGGCCCCAAACCCACCCAAACCATTGGAGAAAAACGCCCCAGCAGTACGTTAGGACAACCCCCCAAAAAAAGGGTGAGCATAGCGCTGCACCCAGAGTTTGCAATTTTTACAAAAAATGGGCGCTTTCACAAAAATTGAACATTCCCAACCCTTGTCCTCCCTTGATCACAGCCTTAGAATTATGGTTGGCAATACCTCCCTTGAGTCATGGGAAAAAATGGGAGAAGCCTTCTCCACGATTTTCCTGAACACCATCTCTGTAAATTTAAAAAAAACATATAGGATGGGTGGATGTTGGGTTCATGACTTCGGAGGAAGCAGCAGATTCAGCAAAAACCAAATTTTCCATAAAAATAACAATGAAGACCGCATTATCCGCACAGTGCACACACGATGGAACAAGGCAAATGACCTATTCATCATATTTGACTGACTCCCAAGCACCGTGCACCATGATATCCTTGAGGACGAGCTCTTCATGGGCCTCAAAAGTTATGGCAAAATTAAAACAATTTGAATTCAAAAAATCCCCCCTCCTGCCCCACCTATGCACAGGGAAGGCAATAGCCATTAATGAACCTGACCTGGACGTGGTAGAAGATATCACCCTCATTCCACGCATGGCGACCATCAACCTCCCTGATGGAAGCATATATTGCTCCTTCTGCATCACACCAGAACACAGTCCCCCCATCTGCGGCTTCTGCTCAGCTCTAGGCCACAAAGACCATGCATGCCCCATCAAATGCAGGGTGGAAGCATCGGAATTTTGTGAGGACAATATGGATGAAATGAGCCCAACCTTCAGTAAAATGAAGGACACCACTTACGCCTTCCACTTGGGAAAAAGAGCCAAAATTACTTTAGTCAAACCCATTTCATGCAAGGATCGCCGTTGCGCACAGGCTGCCCATAAGCAGGCCGCGAGTTCCACCAAAACCCAAGCCCACACCCTGATTTCCCCAGATCAGATCCAGTTGGATGCCATGGCAGCGCGGTGAAATAACCTTTCTGATTACCTACATAAAACTCAACAAAATCAAAGAAAATTTTTCAAACACAACCAATCAGACGCCTCCAATTACACTGAAGCAGAACCACCATGCACCACTGTGGATCCTCCTAGCCAATCACATGCGACCAGTGACAACATGGTCCATGAGTACAATATGGAAGATCATCACAGCCAATCACAAAGCAACAATGCTCCTGCACAAAACCCAGTTGCCCTAACACCTAACTTCTACACATCTAGCCCACAGGTAAGTAGCAGAAAATTTTACGCTGGTGGGGCACAACACAATCAACGCCAGAGCCAAACTCCACGGAGTAATCTGAGCCCAAAGAAACCAAACAAAACTGATGCTATGACCACCAAGAAACATTCCAGAACCATTCTGGCTGATTGAACCAAACTCATAGTATGACCCATGCCACTAGGGAACGGGTGACCCCAGTGGGTCAACCCAACGTTCCTGATGTGCAGATTACTGCAATCACCATAGGGACGCTCAACATTGCGGGAACCAAAGCCCCCATGTCCTGGGCCAAAAAAATGGCTTTCCTGCGCAATATCCCCATGGACATCTTGGCCATCCAAGTACCCCACTGTCCACCGGGGGAGGAGGAGTCATGGTCAACCATGCGCCTCCAGGCTAAATCCTTTTGGACGTACCACTGTGGGGTGGTAATTTGATTTAACCTCAATCCTCCAGCAAAAATCCAAAGCACATCCTCCCTCCTGGAGGGATGGCTGCTTCTAACGGATTTTGAGTGAAACAGAGAAAATTTCACTGTGGCGTGTATATATGCCCCAAACAATCCAAATGAATGCCAAATTTTTTTTCCAATATCCTCTTGATCCCTTTCACTGAGACAACATTTTTTGTGGGAGATTTCAATTGCTGGCTTAATCCCATAACTGACTGCTGGCTTAAAACAAAAACCATACCCCGCGGCCACATGGAACTTCGCATACTAAAGGCAATGCTGGGCCTGTATAACACCATCCCCAATTAGGCCACCACGCTGGCCAACATGATGAGGCCCCACTACAATAACAACCAACTGATCTCAATGACCTGTATTGACCTGATGCTCGCCCCTGTAGAATTCTGTCACTGTGTATCAAATTTCACAACAGCAATTGTCCCCCTCTCCGACCACCAAATGGTCTCAATATAATCATCATCTGCGGCGAAATACCAAAAGCCACTGACCTGGCACAAAGTTCATCCAAACACCATCCATCTTCCAGAAAATTAAACATTGGATTGAGACAGTGATAACAACATAGACAAAAAAACGACCACCCACAGAGAACCCTATCGCCAAGAGGGAAATTTTCAAGACTAAAGTAAACAAGAAAGCCTGTCACTTGAACTCCAGAAAGCTGGCCGCGACGTCTATGACAATCAATAAGGCTATCAGACAGCTCCAACACTTAGAAAACAACACACCCCGCTAGGGATACATCCCTCAATGGGGACGCCTGTGGTTCCAAACATCTGCACAGGTCAACGCCCTCTTTAAAAAACACCAGCACTATATCGAAGTATGGCACAAATTAAAATACATTCTATCCAGAAAAACCCCCATGGCCCAAATCTTCCGCCACTTTAAACCAATCTCAATCTCAGTGACCTGCACACAGGTCCTTCAAGCAGACGACACAATGGCATCCACACCATCTGAAATATCGGCCAAATTACACCAATTTTACACCAACCTGTACATGGCAGATTTCGCGGCACCTATCAAAATTCTTTTTTTATCATCTGCTAATATTGACATAATAGATGATAAACCAGACCCTTCCGAACCCATCACTAGAGAGGAACTATGGGAGGTAATAAAATCAACTCCACGCCACAAGTGCCCTGGGCCTGATGGCATCCCATATGAATTTTACAAAAAGTATTTTGAAAACATCGCACCAGTACTACTAACAACTATGAACAAGTGCCTGGAGGACACAGCCCTTCTACCTGGCGGCCAAGATGCATATGTGGTCACAATCTTAAAAAAAGGAGACCAGTCAGACCTAAGCAATTGGCGTCCAATTGCTCTTACCAATACAGATACTAAAATACTAACAAAAATCTTAGCAAAGCGTCTGGGATACATTGCACAGACAGCCCTCTCCCCCCATCAGTTTGGCTTTATCCCAATCGCTCAATTTGGGATAACAATCACACCATAGCCAACATCTTCCAAGCTAAACCCACAGGCGCCCTTTCTTTCCCAGACCAAAAGAAAGCATATGACTGAGTGCACTGGGATTACTTGGAACAATGTATAAAGGCAGTCAACGTACCATCCCGCCTTATAAGCTGGGCGCTCCTCCTAACCCTCTCAGCCAGGTTTGCAATCATAGGCCCAGGTTTCCTAGCTGAAACCATCACCCCAAAAAAGGGCCTCAAACAAGGCGACCTGCTTAGCCCCCTACTAGAAATTTCAAAATTGACCCTCTCCTCCGCATAGTAAATTCCAAGCTCTCTGGAATCAGGTTGGAGGGACAACTACAAACCAAAATGCTCGCCTTTGATGATGACTGCATAGTTGGCATCTCAGGCAATAGGGATGACAGAGCAATTGAGCGCATTATTCACCAATATAAGTCAGTGAGTAATGCCAAGCTGAACAAAGAGAAAACAGAGGTAATTGTGATGGGCAAATTCAGCTAAAATTGGACCCCTCTTCCACAACTGACCAAACCAACCCACCGCACACCCTACCACAAGACAAGGACCTACGCCAATAAAACCACTGCGCTTACCCTTTGCACCCCACCCCACCCCGCCACCAACCCAGTCCATCACCTGGGAATATGGCTTGAGGCTGGTGGATATGCACTTGACACCATTGAAACCAAAATATTGGACAACATTACAGAAATAATAAGTATGCGGAGGAGTAAAGCTAGTTTAGCTGGAAGGGTTGTGTTAGCCAACTCTCTATCTTGTCAAAGTATGGTTTGCTGCTCACGCAGTTTTTTTCTCTTACAACTTTACCAACGCAGTCTACAAGCTCCTGCAGAACTGGCTATGGTCTGGATACCGCGCACCAGTCAGGCTGGAGACCATGTACAGCCCATGGAAGAAAGGCGGGATAGGGATGCTCAACTTCACAGAACGAGCAACACAAATATTTGGCTAATGGATAGCTATGACAACGTCGCCCAACCCGCTTTCTCCCCACTGGGCCAAGGCAGCCCAAACCAACTTTGTAAGGGCACTACATCTGAGGTGCCCATCCAACCCTACAACACTGATGAAGTACCTAACAACACATCCAACAGCCACAGGACTGCACAACACCAACTGCTACTTCAAACGCGTCCTGTACACCCTAAGACAAGGGGATTGGAGTTTCTTTTATGCACAATAATCTGAAGACGCTAACCCGCCAATAGAGTATATGCGACTCCACAGAGGACAAACGGTGACCAGCGCACCTGCCCCACTATCACCCTTCCCTCTATCCCAGATTGACTATATAGATTACCAAGACGTCCAAATTACTTGCGCACCCAAAGGAAGGTGTGGGACCTCATCACTTGCCCCCTCTTATCCCCACAAGTGAGCTCCACAGTGTGGCGCTACATGCGTTATACGTTTAGAACAGCTGACTGCACCTTCTCAGTGTTCAAATTATGCGCCATCTGTGGCAGACCCAACACGCTGGCCCACCGCCTGGAAGAGTGCCCGCCGTCCAAGCTTATCTGGGCCTATGTGATGTACAAATTCCACCAATCACCATCAGCTGAATTCCGACTATCCCGCGATATCCTAGCACTCCACACAATCTCATCTATCCCCCAGACGCTAAGGGCTTTAATTGTGAGTATTTAAATATGATCCATTCACACAATTGCCCTCGATGCTTTCAACGACAACATTAACCAAGCTATCATCAGGTTCCACAGACATTTGGTCGACCACTTCCAAGCCTGGATATTTGGATCACTAAAACATAAATGGAAGAAACAGATGGGTAACTGGCTACCAATCTGGTACCTTTGATGTGACACTGAAAACCTCACAATCTCTATAGGCGGTACAACCTACTAGCCCTTGAGCTGTTAAGTCTCTCAAGGTCTAAGTCACCCACAACCCGTGGCTACTAGCCACACCCAAGTGTACCATGTCTTGTCTTATCTCTCTGGTTCCAACGCTTAGTGTGCTCCTCCCTCTTTACTTTCCTTTCCCCACATATCTGATGTGTCAGTCCCCTTGTCAGCCATCCTCAAATAAATAAAAATATTCTTCAAGGGGGTGTTGTTAGGTTTATAGTATCAAACAGGATATGAAGAATAGTGATAAATTACCTCCCATGAATTAATTGACGCCTAGACCCACAAAGGGGTATCAGAAATATCATTAATAGATCATATGGGAAATTGATAGTTCGTAAGAATCATCTCAATAATAAAAAACTTTCATAGTACCAACTTGAGCTCAAAATACCCCAAAAGAAATCCTGATTAACTAAAGCAAAGGATCATCAAAATCCCAGGCGACCACTATAAAAGGTGAATACAAGGCATTAATTATGATGTAACCTCAAAAGGGTGATAAGCAGGTATCTAACCAATGATTGACCTAGGTTTACTGAGTATCATATGACTTAGTTTATCTAAAATACCTTTTCTACTTAGCAAAAATATGCTACAAAGGCATTGTTCAATATAATTGAATCTCATGATAAAGAGCCTCCAAGTCAAATCTTCCCTTCCTTTAATTGAGTAATTTTTTCCTTGTGGGGTTTATGGTATTATGTTTCACATATAAAAACCCCTATATATACTATATAAAGTTACGCCGTATGATATATGTTTCTTTTTAGGTATCTTGACTTCATTAAGTCCTTTGCCAATTTTATCATAATAAAGCTACTTTAGATAACAGGACATAAAGGTGACTTGAATTTTATCAAAGTTAAATAAACAATTTTTATGATCTTAAACTGCTAAAAATATTTACTGTTGGTATTCTTGGGCACAGAAACATTAATCTAAGAAAAAAGGAAGCCTTACAAGCACCTTCAAACCTTATGAAAGGTGTTTATTCAACTTTTATAGTCTAACCTGAAGTTTAAGCAAAGCAAGTGCACTTTTTTGAAAAGGAAACCGGAAATTCTAGTAGTGAGATAACATTTAAATGAATCAAGCCGCAGGAAGGGAAGATCAAAGCAATAGAAGCTATAGAAAAGCTTTAAGCTATGCATGATATCTAAGTCTTCCTCAGGATGGTGTGATATTTTTTTCATTTAATCCCCTATTTTGAGGACTTGGCTGCGCTGCCCATCTACCTGTAAACCACAAAAGAATGAGGTTTGGATTAAGAGCAGTTCTTTAAATAGATAAAGATAGATAGATAAAGGCACAAATCCTACCTACAAGGACTTAAAAAAGACGTTTTACCTGTACCTGGCGCCTGTGACATTGAAATCATAGTGATAATCGCCTATTTGGAATAAAGAAGGCATAAAACCCTTGTTGAAATTTTATGATGAGCATATCATTCAGCCCAATCAGATTATATATCTATATGCTTTATCCTCTGGGGAGAAAACCTTTAGTGGCTTTGATAGTTATAGTATTTATATGATAACTATTGTTTGGTCTAAGTCCTAAAAGGATATCAATTACCTGCTGGTATTCAATTCTGCCTAATTACTAGTGTTTATTGAATATCCCATGACAATATATTTAAATATAGTTTTAATTAAATCAATATAAAGGTAACTTAATTATATCTTATGAGTCAATCAGAGTTTGTCACTAATAAATTTAGGGCTTATAGCAGTTGCTGGGTGTTGATAATGCTTTTGGTAACAATTTACGGTTTAACCTTTTAGTAAACATGAACTGGCCTGATATTGATGGGTATTTGGTCCTATTACCTAAGCATGTTGCAAGCTTGATGAAGTCAAATTACTGGGGTTTGATGAGAGAGTTGGGACATGCTACCTCCAAATTCAACCCATGGCAGATTGTTGTCTATTCAGAAGTGGTTCCTAAATAAGTGGATGGATGACAGACGCCTCATTCATCATTGAGTTATTTGTGAAGGGTTGCTTATCATCAATGGCTGCAATTTTTAATTGAGGCGCCAACATAAGAGTTGTGTGCCAAACTCCATATATATTCACTTAATTTTCATTTAATATGGCAGTACAGTATTGTAAAAATCATTCAACTTATAATAACATTTGGATAGTTTTCAGTTTTTATTGTATAATCTTAGGATAAGATTGATAAGAGAAAAGGATAACTTTATCTATATGTCATTTACCAATTTTTGGGATTAGAGTTGAAGGTTATAGTTCACTTAGACAAGTGAATATCAGTTACTCCGGCAGCTTGCGTCAAGTGAGGAAAGGTGAAATTCCCTTATCTCAGATTTACCTACAAGGATAGAAGGAAGAGCGTTAGCAGCAGTCTAGCGTTGGCGAAGGATACTCAAGTTGGTTGTGAAATTTACAACTAAGGCGATAGTCTTCATACTATTACCAAACCAATTAGCTTTATCAAGAATATATTAAAATACACGCATCAGAACCTGTTCAGTAGATGTAAGAGTTTGAAGGAAGAACTCAGCTAAAAGTTTACATTTTGTGCTTACTAATGGGGTGTTTTTAGGCCAAAATTACATAATAACATATCAGTACTAAATTTGCACAAGAACAAACTTAGAAAGTTGTGTATTGAATTGAAAACTGTTAGCAAGAATGCGCTGAATATGGTGTCACAAGCTGTCCATTAATTTGTATAAAATATGAAGAAAGCCAAGAAGGAAATTGAAAAAGTTGCAAAGGTCAGTAATGATCTTTATGGGAAGGTTACCTCATTGAAATGGAAGGAACCATATTAATCAAGGAGTTACTGTTTCAGAAAACAGAGAGAAAAGAAGATAAAGAAGGCTTCCTCCGGATTTGTGGAGACATAGCGCATTTGATAAAGCGCTTAGAAGAACTTAAACATCATAATTGTGACTGCACTCAGATGGAGGCAAATGAAGCCAACAACAAAGTGTATGAAATTCTTCTAAGAAAATACAAAGTCTTAATAAATATCCCTTTATCTTTTGCCGCTGTTTTGAAGATGTCCCCAAAAACACACCTATTTTTAGTTGGGTTGCCAAACAAGAATCTCCTACCACAGTAGCAATGGAAGAATATTAGTATGCCAAAATTGCATATACTTCATTTGGGATAACACACCAGAAGTTTCCGCCTATTAAGAATGATGTTTGGATTTGAAGACTGACAAAAAGCTGTAACTGTGATGACTGCTTAGAGACCTGTCAAAGTCTGGTGTTGCCCCATCTTAATGGGGACAATTGGATTTACAGCAGCGCCAAAGAAGCAATAATGACTGAAGTTGGTAGTCCTGTGTGGATAGCTAACTGTAAAAAGGAGTCTATGAGAATCCAATTAGAAAAGTTAGACTAATAGAAACATTTGCCAATTGATTCAAGTAGGAAGCACAAATCCTGGCTGATGTGAATGTATTAGATTTTGATGCATGAATAGCAATGCAAGTTGCGCTCCAGCCCTACAGAGATTTGCACCACAGTATGTTTTTGGCTCTTGTAAACCAAACATCCACACTACAGATGGTGGATTATTCCAAGATTCTAGGATTAACATTTGAAGCAACTAATCAAACCAATAAAGACATTTACAAAAGAACTTAGGATAGTGTGAATTTTTCTGAATCTAATAAGGAACAACAAAGTCAAGTCACAATGGGAATTAACCTGAAAAACCAAAACAAGCAGATAAAACTCAAAAATCTCTGCTACAAATGTATAAAATCTGACCATGTTTTCGGAAAATGTTAGTATAGAAGTCCTAAGGAGCAAGTTACTCTAGTGCAGGCTAAAGTGAAAAAAATGTCATTATATAGCTGATAAAGATTAGATTTTGCTCTCAATCATGGTGTATGAGCACCCAGGTGAGATCCCAGAATGCCATGGGCACAGCAGTATGAGAGACTTGGATGAGTTGGGTTTTAGTGGGAAGGTGAGGGAAGCAAAAGTTCAACAACATACCAAAAGTTCTCAAGGCAAACCAGATGGTTGTGATGGGGGCAACTGTGAGTCTTGTAGGGACAACCCCCAAGGGCGAGGGAGGCAGGGAGGATGACAACTCCTCTGGGGTTAGCAGCTGCTGGACTTTGAGTTTACGCAGATTAGGTCGCAGACCAACAAGGGGCGGCACAAGGGCTGCTGCATGATTGATGGTAAGATCAGGGTGAGATAAGTGTCCAAGCAGAGTGTCAGGGCCGAGCTCTCCCTAAATGGGGTGCTCCAAGCCCCTTTGGCAAGCGAGATCATTGGTGGGAAGGGTGGGTAAGGTTCCCGACTCTGCAAATGGCGAAACAGAGGTGCTTCGGTGCTCCACCAACTGAACTATGGCTTCCAGGGATTTGATGGCAGAGAAGATGGCCAGATTTGTGCCAAATGGGAGCCTGGCAGTGGTCAACAAGATGGATTCATCATCTGGAGAAAGCTGATATAAAAGATTTATAATGTGAGGCCAGGTGGCAGGGTTGATCAACCAGATAACCTAATTGAGAAAGCATAGGCAGGAGGATTTGTGCAGCAGCGCGATTTGCTGGATCAATCAGCAAATAATTTGATATATGTAAATAAGGCAGTCAGGGGCCACAACAAGCTGACAATGGTTGAAAGGTTTATTGGGCGCAAACAATAGGAAATTTAAGAAAATGAACTGACAACGGCCCCTGGGCAGGGCGGTTGCCTTAAAAAATTAAAAAACGCTTGGGGAAGGCGTTAAAGGATTGGTCATTTGTATGTTGGCGATGGGATCTGGTTGGCTTGTAGGGAGGGGAGTGGGTGGTGGTGCTCGAGAGCCTGGCAAAAATCAAAAAGCTTTTATAAATTTTTACCACATTTTTGGCCAAGACAGTTTGACAGTGCCAATACAGGCACTAACCACCAAAGTCAGGCTGCTTGCATGATTAAGACTGCCCAGATATGTTCTGGAGGGCTGTGGAAGCTGGGCTGAGTTGTCAAATGCCTGGTCCAACTGTGAATTGGGCTATTCACATGATACAAGATGCCCAGATCTGTCCCTTAGAGTTGAGACAGCTGGGAATAGTCATTTGAAGCCTGGTCCAAAATCTGAGTCATTCCCCAATTCAATTTTCTGTGCCAGCTAATCTGGACCAGCTCCCTCAGGCCATAATTTGCAGACTGGACCTTGGGGTTCTTGCAGGCAATTTTTCCAAAATTTTTACAGGATTTTCCTAAGACTAGGGAAACCCAGGGGCCTGCCTAAACCACTGGCTTGCACGACCTCTTTAAAAAACCCCTCTATCAAACCTACCAGAGTAGAGTCGCTGATGCTCCCACCCCAATTATGTATGCCATGGTCTGCCAGCTAAAGCGGCCGCCAGACAAAAGTTTCCCTAAAGCTTCCTCGCCTTCTTATATGGCTTCCTAGGCTGTTAGCTGAGGTGCCATAATAAGATTTTTTTAATAATCCTTTTGTTTGGCCCATTTGCAAAATAGAGATGAGTGGCGGCTTCCCATTTTGAGTTGAGCACTACTAGTGCTAAAAAACCAACTAGGGTAGAGAAGGGGGAAGTGATGAGAATAGAGCATCCTTGGGGGGAAGCGGTCACCTAGAGCTCATCTATCATGTGTACCAAGTCACTCAGCTGCGACAGGGGGTCCACTGGGAACTTGGGACCCTTTTTTGTCCTAAAGGGTATTGTTCCATATCCAGGTGCAGGGGCTGGCCTCTAGGACTTACACTACCCTTTCCTTTTTTGACTGGGAGGCTCCCCCACCAGGCGCATGGACCAGGGCATAATTATTGTGCTTCTCTGGGAGCTTTATGGCGATCATGGCATCAATCTTCTGTGGGGACTGGAGGCTGTAGGATTGATGCATCGAATTCCTCTACCAGCTCTTTAAAGCTTGCACAACTACAAGTACTCATCCAGCTGTTCTCATATAATGGATAGCCTTTCCAGGTGACCAGGTAACAGACTGGTTGGCGAGACCTCAGGGCTGCAATGATAGCCTCCACCTCTTCTTCTTTGGAGTCCCTGATGACGATGGGGTCCAGAGAGATTGGGCTTACCCCTTTGAAGTGAGTTAAGAGTGAATTATAGAAGACACTATGCTGCTTCCAGTGTGCTGGATATTCAAATGGTACGCCCCATTACCCAGATCCTTTTTTAACATCAAAGGATCCCAAGAATTTTGTCACCAGCTTTTAAGTAGGAGCTTTTAGGGGGAGGTTCCATGTGTACAGCATAACAAGGGAGCCAATAATGATCTCATGTCCGGGAAGGCACTTTTGATCAGCAAACTTCTTGTAGTCCTCAATGGACTTTGTCAAGTGTTCACGGACAGGTTGTGTGTCTTGCAGAGTGAGTTCACACAGTCTTTGGCTGCTGGAACCGCTGAGGAGAGCTGGGGGAAAATTTTGAAGGAGGGGTTTTACCCCAAGGTGGCTTCAAAGGAGGATAAGTTGGTCAAGAAGTGTATGAAATTGATATAAGCAAAGTATGCGAGGGGCAAGTCATTAGCACAGGTGTCTTGTGAGGCAGTCGCATAAAATTGCAGGTAATGTTCAAGTACCTGGTTCGCCCGCTCAGTCTGCCCATCATACTGGGGGTGGTAGGCGGTGGACCTGAAGGGCTAGATGCTAAGGAGGGTTGGAAACTCTCAGAACCAGGAAGTGAACTGGGGGCTCCTATCGCTCACTATCTCTTTGAGGAGACCAAACATGGCAAATACATGGTTGATGAACAAACTTGCAGTCTCCACCACAGTGATAGCTGAGAGGAAGGGGATAAAGAGTGCATACTTGGTAAATCAGTCAATGTCTACCATAATAGAATCCAAGCCACAGATCGGTGGGAGTTCAATGATAATTTCCACTGAAACTGATGTCTATGAACACTCAGCCTGCTGCAGGGGGTGTAACTGCCCCTTTTACCAGAACGATCAGAATTTTGCACATGCACAGGTGACACAATTGGCAATCCAGGTGGGATATCTTTAAAGAACCCTGGCCAGTTTTAGGCTCACTTGATGAGATACGCACACTTCTTGGTACCAGGGTGCCCTACCACTGGGGGGACGTATCGCTCCTCACTGTCATAGCTGCACAGAGAGGGGGACCAAAACCCGATCCCAAAAACAGATTATTCCATCCTGAAAAGTGTACAGAGCTCTTTTCCAACCCTTGGACTACAAGTCAGCATAAAGTTAACTCCTTCTAGGCAACAAGATTGGGACGCAAGGACGCAGGAGAGAAGTGGGGCATCCAGGGCCAGGTCAGTGAAAGCTACCATAGGGAGGGCTAAGGAGAGGATTTGGGAGGGGAAGTACTATGGTAGTGAAATATAGGGGTCCTCCCCGCCATAAGGTGACAGGGAGGGATTTTGACTAAGCATGTCTGGCAAAAAGTTCAAGTGATCCTTTATATAATCGTACCTGAAGTGTATTCAACATAGATCCAGGTAGGTGCGGGCTTGCCAATGCCTCAGCCTCTGGGGTTTGCAGTAGTAGAGCAGGGCCTTATGATCTGTAAGAGCAATAATTTCATGCTGGGCACCTTTAGGAGGTATTGCCAGTGGTGAGTGACCACGCCACTGAGACCAACTCGATGTCATAAATGGACCTGCTTGCTCAGTTGAAGTGAACTTGCAGGTGAAAGAGGCTACCGGGTGTTTGAATCAATCATTCTCATGTAATAAAATGGCGCTCACTGCCACTGAAGAGGCATCAAAAGCTGCTACAAAAGAGAAAGAGGTGTTGGCATGATGCATGACTGGGGCTGTCAGGAAGACCTCCTTTATGGACTATAAAGTCCTGCTGGCATTTGGGGACCACTTGAAGGGAACATTCTTCCCTATGAGAGGGGGATGGGTGCCGCTAGTTGGGCAAGGGCCTGTGAAAATTTCTTCAAAAAGGTTATTGTGCCATGGAAGCTACGAAGTTGTTTTTAGGTAGTTGGAGTGGGCCATGACCAGATAGCCTCAAGCTTTCAAGGGGGGACTGCATAGCTGTCCTTCAAGATGAGGTTGCCTAAGAAGGTCACCACATCACTGATAAATCTCACTTGGACTGTTTCACAAAGAGTCCTGCCTTGTGGAGGGCTGCCACTACAGCTTCTAGGTCTTTGGAAAGTTGCTTTAAAGTAAGGGAATAGATTAGGATATCAACAAAATAGGCGTTGGCACAAGAAAAGCGCAAAACCCTTACACATCTTTGATGAGGTGCTAGAAATTGTCCAGAGCGTTTTTTAATCCAAAAGGCATTAACTTAAACTGGAAAAGACCTCAGTGTGTGCGAATAACTGTAAGCCACTCCTGCCTCCTTGCCACCCTCACCTGATTGAAGGTGTTTACCAGGTCCAACTTCAAGAAGATGCAGGTCTTAGCAATAGCCTGGGCAATGGTCTGCTCCAGGGACAGGAGATGGGCCAGGGATTGTGATGTTGTTAAGGTGACCGTAGTCAACGCAGGGATGCAAGGAGGCATTTGATTTCCTGAAAAAACTATGTGAGAGGTGACGGGGGAAGATTTCTTGATGAGACAACCCTTCTTTAACATCTTATATATATAGCCAAATCTCCAAGTCTTTGTCCTCTTACTCAGTGTAAGGGTAGAGGAGGCTGTTGATTTTGACCAGGTCGTCTGCTGGTATTTTTGCCATATTACCAGCTGACTAGATTAACAGGGGTCGCTAGGGGATAAATTCCTAAAGCGAAGTGAATTAGATATTGATTGACCCTGATTTTAGGGTAACAATGTTTGGGGGATTTTAGGTTATTTGCCTGGTTCAGACCCATTGAGGATTGATCCAGGTGAATAAAAAAGATCTCATTGGGTGGAGTTGCCAACAAAATAGGGGCATCTGATAGTTGATCAATGATTAAGTATCAGATGTACTGATTGGGATTGGCAGGTTTCATCACTGATTATTAGGAATTTAAGGATCAAGTTGTGAGGCGTGAGATGCCCGCCTACAACTAGCAAATCGATCACTTGGTTCATGTCCTGCCTTAATGGGTAACAAGTCCCATTAACTAAGCAGATCACTTGACAAATATGGTTGGTTTGCCAGGATCGAGAGGAAAACGTTAGGGACACGTTTTCTGACTCTTTCCATTTTAGGTCACAAGGATGTCCAATGACAGAATCCTAGCCAGGATGGGAAGACCATCGCTAATGAGATGATGATAGTTAATTTAGATGCAAAGGCTGCCGTTTCATCAATGAGATGCTAAATGAGGGCTGGGCGCCAAATTCCTACTATAAATTCCCCTAAGAAAACACTAATAAAGATATAACCTTTTACCAGAAGATACTTTCTACAAAAAATACTTTACCAGAAGCCGTTTTGAGTTCTATTCTTTTTCAAGGAAATTATTGGTGTGTGCTTTAATTTGGAGACTCTTTACATAAAGAGTAAGGAGCTGAGCGTGGATATAAATAAGAGAAATTGAACTGAATTGCTGATTGGTGCCAACTGTGTGTCACCATAGTGAAGCTGTAAATGAGGATCTGAGTGTGTATCAAGTTAGGCGGTATAAGGAAATGAATCCCTATTGAGGACTACCTAAGTATTCTGAGGGGAAATACTGGTCAAGCGTTGGATTCAATACTAGTACTTTCTTCAACTACATACTATAATCCCCATAGTATTATAAAATAAATACATCTTACTATCAGACAATGCATAAAATTCACAACACCGAACCTGTGAAGTTAATTAACTTTAGGGGTTATCAGCCAAGAATAATCAAGAACACTATAAATATAAACAATTGGTGCTCACTACAAGGGTGTAGTCAATTAAGGTACTATGACGTGTTGTCATATAAGGCTGAAATATGAAAACTCTGGATAGAGTTGGCAACCATTAACTTGAACGCCCTGAATTTGGTAGTTCATTGAGAATTTGCTGCCTTATAGGAGAGAGTCACCAAGATTGAGGAAGGGGTCAAGAATGTCACTAGGTTCAGAAATGAGTTACTTGGAAAAGTAACGGCATTAAGTAAAAAAAGAATAGAATATAATTCAAGAAGTCTTATTTTTGAAAATAAAGCATGAAACGGATCACGTTTGTATAATAGCATTCAATGCAGATATAGAGTGGCTAATTAAGCCTGTCAAGGAGTTGAAGACTCACAAATGTGAATTTGAGTCATATGCAGCGACTGACGATGAAGAAAGAAATCCACGCACTCCAGTTGGAAAGATGACTACCCCAAGAAACATGCATCCCACTTTCACAGCTATTTTGGAGATGATCCCCAAAATTACTCCTCAAGTGAGCCAAGTAGCCAAACCAAGAGAGGTGGATAGAGAAACATTGGAGGAATTTAAAATGACACTGAAATTGACAAATTTCCATTGGGATAACGCGTCCTACAACTTTCAGATTATTTGATATGACAATGTATGGATATGGCAATCATAAAAAGGCTTTGATGGTGATGAATTTCCTTGATACCAATTGTCAGAACCTAGTGTTGCCCCATCTAGAGGGAGACAGCTGGACGTATTAAGAGGCCAAGGCGGCCATTATTAATGAATTTGGAAGCCCCACACACATGTCAAAGTGCAAGCAAAAATTTATGGGCATTTAGTTCATAAGGATGAATCCTTATCAAGTTTCACTGATCATTTCTACAAGGAATCACAATTCTGGTTAGAGCGAAAGTGCTGGATGATTTTAATGCCTGGATTGCACTGCAAGCGAACCTTCAGTCCTATCACAATTTGCGTAAAATGATGTCTTCTTTAGTTTGTGATGGAGATTACCACCTCTCAGATGGTGGATCATTTGAAAATATTGGGAGCTACCTTTGATGCCCCAAATAGAAGTTTTAAATCAAATCCAGTAAAAATTTGGATCCCACGAAGGGGACCAAGGGTGTTAAGGAATTGAATAGCTGAACCATGCCGTGAAATATACATGAAGACTTTAAACGGATCAATAAGAAGGAGAAAGTCTGTTGCCAGTGTGGAAAATGACATTTCTCTGTGCACTACAAGAAACCTAAAAAGCAGATTAAATTGATTTAAGTGAAAGAGTCTAAATCTAACGCAGGAGCTGGGAAAAGGGCCCGTGGCATAGATGGGGAACAGTCTATAGCTGTATAAAAACATGTTACTCCAAATACCAAGCACAACAAAATTGACACCAGTGATCTGTTTGTGTCTGAAGCCGCGCAGGATCAGTTATATCAAGTAATCAATTTGGATGTGAACATAGTAACAAGATCCAGAGCGAAGGGGATCAACCCCAAGATAATTAAGGAAGTTGCATGGCTGTATGAAAGACAAATGGTGGATAATATTTGAGCTGCAGATAATCCAGAAGAATTGAATGAATTCAGATTAGAAAACCCATCAATCCCCTTTAGCGCAATCAAGGAATCATCCCTGATTTATTAGCACAAATAATTCACACCCCTGATTTGGCTAATAATGCTGCTATACACTTAGTAAATACTATATTACAATACTCCAAGTGTACATATATAGTATACTAGTGAATCAATTACAGGTGATGGTGATAGTTGATAGTGGAGCGCCCATTAATATTTTTTCAACCAAGCTGGTGAAGAGGATAAAATCTCGCCTAATTTGGAACACAAGAAAGATTACAGGACAGCTAGGATGAATACCGCTTCTCATGTGGAGCATATAGCGCTCTACCACTTCAATTCATATCCTTGGTGATATCTCCTCCAGCAATAGTTTTGGCCAACCAAAAATATGGTATTCTGATTGGGATGGAGTTTCTACAAAAATTAGGAGTTAGTTGTAACTTTGAGGATAATAAATTGACCATATTGGGTCAGATGTTACCTTTAGTTTATCAGAAGGATGGGGAAGCTCCATTGAGTAGGAAAAAAACTTCACCAACCTGATATACAATGATGGCATTATCCTGATTCAATACTAACTAGTTGACTGAAAGCGATGAGAAATGCTGAAGGAAATCCTGGAAAATTGGGAATTCCGCTGAGGATCAAGAATGTGAGAACCATAGCGCTGGGATCACAGATAAAAGTCAATATGGGGTTGACCTTAGAGATATCAGAGTTGTCATATGTAGAAGTCAGAAGTCCTTGGAAGAAGTCCAGAGAAGAGTCTTGGGTGGCTCCTGGATTAATGATGCCAGGTCATGGAGAAATCTGAGTTTTCCTGGAGAATTTAAGTGAAAACTGATGAAAATTAAGAAGAATCAGATCGTTGCATTTGTTCACACAATCCCAATGGATGAATTGAGAAAAGTCCACGATTTTGGGATCCTCAATGAAATGGAATTACTGGCAGGAATAACTGAGAGTATCAATCTATTGGTTGATCAAGAACAGCTCGCTGATCTCACAGACAGAAAGCAGGAGGAGGTGCTCAAATTATTTGACAAGTATTGTGAGAGTATTTTCTTGGGACAATGATTTGGGATGCGCAAGGATGTGATCCACGAGGTTGATATTGGGGAAAATTTGCCATTCAGAATGAGAGTGATTTGACAGTCAAAGATGGCCAAAGCAGTAGTAGAGGAAGAAATCAGCAAACATCTGAAGCTTGGGCTTCTAGTTCCATCATCAAGTCCCTGGGCGAGTCTAATTCTTATTGTGAAGAAAAAGGATGGCTCTAATTAGGTGGTAATTGATTACCTGAAGCTGATTAAGATTATGAAAA
Source organism: Massospora cicadina (assembly GCA_022478985.1). NCBI lineage: Eukaryota > Fungi > Entomophthoromycota > Entomophthoromycetes > Entomophthorales > Entomophthoraceae > Massospora > Massospora cicadina. The sequence goes on along the minus strand of JAKSZP010000439.1, from coordinate 4,333 downwards.
AGGATTTGTATCCCCTACCAATAATTGACGATGTTCTAAATTAATTGGAAGAAGCGAAGTATTTCTCTGCGATGGATTTGATATCAGAATATTGGAAAATTGATTTTCCAAGAAAAGACCAAGAAAAATGTGCAATTATTACTGTGCAGGGGCTATATCAACCAATGAGGATGCCCCAGGGTCTATGCAATGCGCCTGCAACGTTCCAAAGGGCCATGGATGCCCTACTAAATGACTTGAAGCCGTCATGCGTCCTGGTGTAATTGGATGTTATAAATGTGTTTAATAGGACGTTTACTGACCATTTGCACCACTTGGAGGAAGTTTTTTTGAGTCTATCCGCAGCCAACATGAAGATTTAGCCAAGGAAGTGCCACTTCTTCAATAAAGAGTTAAAATATCTGGGATTTATAATCAACTCTAGTGGACTGCAGCCGCAAGCACAGAAGATTGAGGCCAAAGAGAAAATGGCTGTGCCAAAGAGTGTCCAAGATATCCAAGTGTTCGTTGGAATGGTCAAATACTATAGAAGATTTATTTGGGATTTTGCAAAATTTGCTGAGCCCCTCTTCCATTTACTGAAATATCCAAAAAAGGATTTGTTTGGAGTAAAGAAGCCCAGAAATCCTTTGATGAGTTATGCCAGTATTTTATAGATCATCCGATTTTAAAATCCAAATTTAGATCAAGATATTATAATACAAACTGATGCTTTATTGACAGTGATATGAGCCATATTGAGCCAAGTAGATGAACTTAGGCCAGACATCCGGTGGCGTATGTGAGCCAACACTCTCAGCCATGGAGAGGAATTACACCATGACTGAGCATGAATGACTTGCGGTCATTCACGCCTGTAAACAGTTTCAGGTGTATATCCATGGAATGCACTTCAAAGTTGTGAAAGACCACTCCTCGTTGTTTTGGCTAAACAAGTTAAGAGAACCAGAAGGATGACTGGCCCAATGGGCTTTAAAGCTACAAGCTTACAATCCATTAGATAGTTTACTGAGCTGGAGCTTCTCATCAGAATGTAGATGACTTATAAAGGTTACCAAAGGTCCAAGTGGTATACCAGCAGTCAGATGAGCTATTCCAGAGAATGGTCAACGGAGAAATCGGGAATGGGCCCCTAGAAATCCAAGGTGCACTTCAAAAAGCGATGGAAAACACCAAGACCATGGATGGACAAGTTTTTAAGATGATCAATGGGAAGTGGTAACTATCCCTAAAGCCATCAGAATGAGCAACTATCATCCAAGCTGCTCATAAGGCTGTTGGGCATGGTGGCCTGAGAAAAATGACCAACCACATTTGCCAGTACTACTTGAAGTCAATCAACTATGACGTCACTGACTATCTAGCTTGTTGCGTAGAGTGCCAGTTGCACAAGCCACATAGAATACAACTGGATACCGACTGGTCCGCCCTGGATTTGCCTGGCAGACAGTGTCCATTGATGTGATAGGACATCTGACGATGAGTACAGGGGGAGTCAAGTACATAATAGTTGTTATTGACCATTGGACAAGTTGGGTCAAGACAAAGGCCTTGGCAAAAGTAGATGCATTTAGCACTGCAAAGTTTATCCTAAATCAAATAGTATACTGAAATGGATACCCACAAGTCCTGCTGAGTGACAATGGAATGAATTTCACATCTCATGTGATCCTACGACTAAATGAGATAATAAAGATCTGAGGAGTCATGTCTGTACCCTACCAGCCAGAGACAAACGGACTGGTAGAATGAGTCAATGGGATGCTGGCAATGATGCTGAGGAAGTTGGTCGCAGGAAGAACTTCCACATGAGGAACATACCTTAGTTTGGTGATATTCGCCTACAATTTAAGTCATCATACAGTGAGAGGAAAAATGCCATTTAAATTGCTATACAGAAGGAAGGCCCCACTGCCACCAATTTTATACTTGGTGGTAGAACCAACATAGGGGATGAGTGCCAAGAAGTACCTGAACCAATTGACAAATGTCCTAATCAAAATGCAGTCATGAGCATTTGATACAACTTTGAAGAAAAGAATTTGAGCAAAAACTATGGATGATAAGAGCTGACTGACCTTATCAGAATATTAGTAGGCGAGAGAGTTGCTTATTGCAATACACAAGGTTTCAGGAGAAGAAACAAGTTAGATTCATTTTGGTCAGGTCCATTTGAGATTATTTTCAAGACGTTGTCAGATGCCTACTCCATCAAGAACCTCTTGGATGGAAGAATAGTAAATTAAGTCCATGCTAAGTATTTAAAGAAATGGATCAATTAAAAAAATAATGAGAAAAGAGCTTCTTAAGGGCCACCAAACCATTAAGTTGGTTATGTCCTAATGATTTGGTTAAGTCCAAAAAAGAACCACTAAACCAAGGACCATCTAGTACTAAAAAAAAGAACCACTAAACCAAACTAGATAGTTAGCTATTTAAGATTAAGATCTCTGAATTATAGAAAACTGGTAGGTCTAAGTATACCTAGGAACCAAAAAAGGAGAATAAAATAAAAATATGGACCGCTGAACCAAAAAAGATCCAGTCCTATAGAAAAAAGAAAAAAATAAATATTGATAAAAATATTGTAAAATTTATTAAAAACGTATAGAAAAAATATGTTTTTATCATTTTTCTTTTTTTATTAATTATCCTCAGCTCAGGATGATCCTGCCCATGCCACCTCTTGGGGGAGGGAGGATGGATTGCATTAGTAGTAAACAATCCTGTCAAAATCTATGTGAGATTAGATGCTAGCGAGGGCTAGACCTACTTGAAACCAAGTTCATCGAATGGATGCTGACCCTGTAAAAAAGCAACTAGTGGAAGAGAAATAAGATTTTGGAACATGCTAAAAGCAATACCCCAGAGTGGGGAGGGAAGCAACAGAACAAGGAAAGGCAGTCAATGAATAACCCTGAGTAATCCTGATATGGTACCAGAGCCAGAAGATTGGTCTTGAGCACTTGCTGTTGGGCTTCATTAAGAATACTGGACATATGGGTTGGCATTGAGCAAGGGATACTAGGCAGGGTTGCTGAATCATGCCCCCTATTAAAGCCATCAGTGGAAGATACTGATGGGATGCGCCAGAAATGAGATAGTCATTGTAAAAACTGAGGGGTTTTCACTGGTGCACAGGTTTGCTTAACTACTGTCTCTGGAAATAAACACAAATTTGTTAATTGTATGAAGACAATTAGCTTAGTCGAGTTTGGATGAATGGGTAGATTTGGCCCTACTCTGGCAGATAATAATAAGTGACTTTGGCCTCACTCTGGCAAGATATATGAGTTCTAGTGACTTCAGCCTCACTCTGGCACTGACACTTAGATAGGAAATACTTTTTCACAACTTCACCTTGAAGTAAATGATCAATTATAGAAAATAAAGTATTCGCAATTCTAAGGTGTTTATTACCAATAAAACGAGGGAATATTTATAGGTGGAAGTATGAGAGGACATGTGTTAGGGGTAAATCGTGGTAACCATGATGGTCTCGGCATGCCTAGCCTATGAAAAAGAGATATTGGTTCTATTTTGGAAAATATTTTAACTGATATACACAAGGAATAGCGTATTTATTTTGCCATTTGTATCAACCCACATATTGGCTACCAAACCCAGACATTTCCCATAAGCAATTGCCCATTTCAGGCTAATTTACTCATCTCCAATTTGTTGGCAATAATACCTGATGAAATTGCAACCATAATTATCATTGGATATGATCCAATGAGAATTATGATTAACTTTTCAGTCAGTTATTATTGCCAACTAGATGACATAATTAAATTGTCATCCAAAGCTTAATCAATAAGCAAAATAATATGCAAACCATTAATTTGAATAAATTTAAGCTTAATTAATCCCAAGCTGGATAATGTGGTCATATAAAATTCCCACACAGCCTCCCACTTGACCAGATTATCAGCTAAAAATGTCCTCTTCTAATACATCACACTAAGATCAAATCCTGGCCAATCTATCTGAAATGGACGCCTCCCTTTTTTGAGTAATATCATGAACCGCCCGAAGAGGTATCCTTTTCCTTCCTGAAAGGTCTAACTCCCTGAGTCAGCTTTTTTCAATTATCTCATCTGCTCTCCCTAAAACAGTATTTATTTTTTAAAGAAGGAATAGGTTTGTTAATTCCTCATTAAAATACTTGACCATTAATTCCAATTTTCTCTTCTGTTAAGCTCAGTTTTGAATCATTATTGGACTTGGCTCCATCAGTTCTAAATCCAGGGGTTGCTCATGAGCCCAATGAAGCAATTAACCTTGATTTAAATCAATCATTCCTAATCAAGTTGGATATTCTTCCCAAGTT
>JAKSZP010000438.1:0-78879 GCA_022478985.1 Massospora cicadina | reverse complement strand
CTAGAAACATGCCCCCCAACCAAAGCCATATGGTAGGAAGTCGCGCGCCTGCTTAAGCTCCAAAAAGAGCAGAAATTTTCTATATCAAAGAGCCTCCTCGCACTCCAGATCAAGTCACCAATCCCATCTACCCTCCACTCTATAATGATACTCATTGCAATGTGGACAATCCACACCATTGCCTTAGATGCGTTTAAGGGCACGGTCCCAACCATCTATGGGGTTATCAACAGGTTCCACGTCCACTTACTGGAGCACTTCCAAGCCTGGCACTATGGATATATGAGGCCAAGGCAACAGGCGCTCATAGAATCGTGGTTCACACTTTGGTTCCTCTGCACAGACCCCTTCCTTCACACCTGTTCCATAGCTGGGGAAACCCCCTCGGAGTAGTGCACCAACCCCCCATACCTGGTAGTCCCGCTGGCAACAGGGGTAACCTGAGTACCCCAGGGTGCCCAATTTTATCTTTCTTCATTTTCCACACATACTCGGTAATGCCCGTCCCCTGGTCAGCTTGCCTCATTTAAATAAATCTTCTACTCTAAAGATACCGTGGTTAATTGGGTATACAGCTGTTTTCTCAGGACTTATGTTCCTTCGTGGCAAGCTCATGTGAGGGGAAGCTGTTGGAATTTGACCTCTAAACCATTATTATCAGCTGTTTGGATCCTTGAAATTATGATTCAAACCAAACTAAGAGCTTAAAGAAAAAGAGTTCAATCAGAAAAAAACTTGAAGAGTTAGAATGATGATATCCTGTCAAATCAAATTTCCTACTAAAATGATAAAAAATAATATTGTTTGCTGAATATCAACAGCTTTTTTATCCTGATAAAATGATTTTGGCCTTGTTTACTAATAGAAGATCATTTTTGGTGTTGAAGTGTCACCGCCCCTCTCTGGACAATATCACTTTTTAAAACCCAATTTAATCGACATTTTAGTGAAAGTTAAATGATTATGAGCCAAATAAGCTTCAGCGTTTGTCCTAATGGAATATTTCTTCAATAAAAGTTTGCACTTTGGCATTAATTAAGGGCGCTATAGTATAATAAACAACATACATTATTTTTTTTTAAAAAAAATTAAATCTCTATAGTTTTGTGGGGGCGTGTTCTCAGCATGGGTATATCACTTATGAAAAGAAGTTTTCCTGAATATTTGGAGAATCCAAAGTTGTTGATCAAGGAGGGAAGGGCTTATCACCACTCTCCCATTGGGTTTCTGCGTCAATTTGGCACTTTAATTCCCTTGGGACAATGATCCAATCCAGGGTTCTGTTTATCAGAATCTCCAAAGTTCAGAGGGAGTTTCAAGTGGAGTTCAATCTTTGCTTGAACCGATTCAATTTTAGCCTTTTCCGACATTACCCCCTCAAGATCTTGGTGAGGGGGAACATAGTTTTGGAGAAATTGTCCATGGACCCAATTAAATAGCATACTCATTTTGTTATTGGAAATAATATTCTGGTCCATAGTAATAATTTATTTATAGGCCCTGACCATAGCATCTTTAATTTGTGGGACTTTCCTTCAGAGGGTTAGTGATAAAACATGACTATACTCTCAATTGATATTTGGGCATTCTTGGCTTAGTGACGTTTGCATGTCTCGCCTCCCACTGGGTAACAGTTTCAAGGGATCTAAATACTAATTCTTGTAACCTGAATATTTCCTCAGCTATTCTTATCATAGCTAAGTTAAAGGTTTCCTTAAAGAGGTAACCAGTGTAGCTGAACACTGTGGTAGAACAGTATTCCGCCTTACAGAGCTTTAAATGGAGGCATCTGCATAGTTTGATAGCTATTTGATAAGCCAACTTTGCCCTGGGAGATACTAGCTCCATCACCTGGGTCAGTTTGAGCCATCTTATACAATATGAAACTGAGAGTGTCATTAGCTCTTTTTAAGGCACCATTAGTTGCAGGATTGTAAGGAACAGTGAAGGTGTGATATATCCCCATAAAAGAATTTAGTTTAGTTACAACTTAAGATATAAAGTTTTATACATTGTCAGTTAGCAGGACATTTTGGGCTACCATGCCTGGTGAAGATGTGCTTAGTAAGAAACGAGGCATTAGCGTTTGCCAGGGTGGAGACTAAAGAGATAGCTTCAACCCATTTCATGAAGCAGTTGATGAAGAAGATGATGTAGCGATGTTCATATAGGGTTGTAGGTAGTAGTCAATTGCATCTATACTGACATTGGCAAAGGGAGATGTTGGTCCAATGACTTGATGTTAGAATTGGGCATAGTAGGCCTTTGTTTAGCACACATAAGTCATGAGTCAAGGACATCATGGACGGATAAATTATGCCTCCTAATATCATCAATCCTTGAACCACCGATAAAGTTTTTTCACGGCGCCATGATATACAATCATAAGTGCTTTCCTAATAGTTGTAGTTCTGGCTGGCGGGTGTACATATGGGAGCCAAGTGGAGCCTAACCTTCTTATAAATTAGTCCTTTACAATTTAGTTTGGGCTGTCATTTGTTTTAACTCCTCTTCAATCTCTGGGGCATCTTGGTCCCATGCCTCAGGTTGACCTACACATTTGTATACCTGATTTTCTTCAAAAGCATATAAAGTTAGTATTTGCAAAGTGATACTCCACCAGAATTTTGGTGTATAGTACCAGCCCAATCAACTATTTAAAATTCATGACCTTGTAGTTTCAGGGACCAACGCGCAAGCTGCCCATCCATGTCCTTCATCTACTATAACCACCAAAAAACATGATCAGTTGCAATAGTAAAATTTACATAGAGATAGGACCAAAATTTCTTGATAGCCAAGTGTCCGCTAAGCATCACTGTTCCATGATGCTATAAATACGTTATACCTTGGTTAAAGTTTTACTGAAGTAGGATCCAGGGTAGTCAACTTGATTGGAATTGAGTTGTGCTAGGATATCTTCAACCGCAACATCACTAGCATCCGTCAATAAAAAGAAAGGCTTGTCAAATTCAGGGTGGACAAAATTTGGAGCATTCATAAGGGTTTCTCTTAAAGAGTCAAAAGCCTTTTATTGTGATTCTTTCCAGTGAAACGAAATCCTTATGACTAGTTTAAGAGTGAGCTTGGAAAGTTCTTTAGAATTAGGGATGAATTGTCTATAGAAACTGACGATCCCCCAGAAGGCTTACACATCACTCAAGCTTTGAAGGTAAGATATCTGTTGGATGTTGTTGACTTAATCAGGTAACAGTGATATGCCTTTATGATATCCTTATGGCCGAGGAATTCAATTCACTCTGGAAAAGATTCATTTGGCCAGCTTTAACTTGATAGATGCAGCTCTCATTCAATCAAAACCCTCTCAAAAGTGATTTAAGTGCTCATTGAATGTTCAGGAGAGTACAGTGCCATAGTTCAGGTATACCAATACTCAGGACATTTCAAATCTCGAAGTATACCATGAATGGCCCACTGGAAGGTCGCAGGGGCGTCGCACAACCCCTGGGGCATATGAGTAGGTTTAACAGGCCTTCGATGGAAATGAGCACACGTTTCTCTCTGTCTTCTGGAGCCAATTCGATATGATTAACCACTAGTAAGACCCTAATTAATAAGAACTGAGATTCGACCAAAAAGCATAGAGAATTGTGGATTCAAGGCAATACTAGCTGACTTTTTTGCATAATCACATTTAACTTTTGAAATAAATTGCAACGTGATGGCTTCCATCCTTCTTGCAGATCAATAGCATGGGGAGGTCCAGGGCTCTGCGAGGGCTTCAAGATACCAGCATACAGCGGTTGTTCTATTTTCTGAGTGATTTAGACTTCTAAATTTGGATTTTCAATACAGTTGAGCCATGTGGGCTGGGAGTCTCCAATATGTACTCTCTGTTGAATCCCTTTAATTAGCCCAGAATTGCCAGGACATTTGAAGAAGATTTTAGCGTGCTTATCAATTAGAAACTCGGACATTTGCTGGTGATCACTGGTTAAGGTGTCGCCAAACTTAACATCTACTTGTGCAATTATTGAAGCCTCTTCAAGCCCTAGATTGTCTAATGATCCACAGGCCAGGATATACTTGTCATGTTTTATTCATAAGGTATGAAAATATGCAAATGGGTGGTTCTGAGCAATCATTAAAGGCTGATTATGTAATATTTGACATTTATACAGTAATGTTTCCCTAATATTCAGGATTAGAATATGCCTGAACATCCAAAGGTTCCTAAACTGACATGTTATATTCTCCATAAATCTCCATAAGATGAGCGGTAGGTACAGTTACTTGGATTTCTGTAACCACCAAAACTTGAGACTTGAGGGTATAGCTGTCTTATTAATGGGGAAAATAAGAATTTTTTTGAAGCATCCACCACAAGGGGAGAAAGAGTAAGTTTAGGGCTACACTTAATATTCGAGTTTTTCTAGAGACTTGGAATGCTATAACATACAGCTTCAAGTTATTCTCCTCACTTTTAATTAATGATTTTTTCAATGAGTGGTACGCGGTATTTCATGACTGAGAAATACTTGTCCTTGAGGCTAATTTGAGCATTGAAATAAGACAGGAATTGAGTCCCAATAAGCAGTTCATAATAATCATTATACAAGACTATAGAAGGGGCCAACTCTACTAAGAGTCAAAACTATATAGGTAAGAATGAGTAAACTTTGAGGTATTAAGTGCATATAGGACAGCAGTCTCATATCTCAGAGTATGATCCTAATCAGGAGCAATCTTGATTTTCTTCATTAAATAGGAAAAAATGACATTAAATGGGGAGCCAGTGTCAATATTGGCCATGACTTTCATTTTGTGTTCTACTACTTCCACTTGGGTATTTTTTGATCCAAAAATGTGGTATAGAATAAATGGAAATTAAATCAGGATATGAAAAAGGATAACCTTTGTTTCCAGTAATATTGTCAGGGCTATCAAGGGCGTGGGAGCAGACACCTTGAAACATATAGGAGGTGAAGTAGGATCATATTGTTAAGGCACATGGTCACCAGCGTTAGTATCCTTGCGTCCTAGGATGACGCCTATTTTCCCGCCTTGTCTAGTTTCTTCTTCCAACATTGGCTTTCATGATGATTGTAGAAGCCAAATTAAGAACAGGGATTCTTCTCAAGATGAATTTAAGATTGTGGCTTACAGCATGAATATGCTGTCTTGATCCCATAATCAAAGAGGTATGGCAATTCTCAAACTCAGGTATTTTCATAGTTGCATCCTTTCTATTGAGGATCATCTTAATTGCTTCCTAATGGATGTGTAATGAAGCCAGAGTGCCGCAATAAGAGAAAGCGTACATCACAGCAGCAATTGAATTATCCATAGTGAATCAGTTGCAAGTGATTGAGCCTGTGCCTCAAAGTAAAAATGGTTAGTGTATCTAATATATGATTATTCTTTTTATTTTATATGCACGAATGCCTTCTTGCAGTTGGACAGAAATAGATAGCTCCCAAACTCCTTAATGAAAGCTTTTTTAATCTGCTCCTAAGAAGTGCATTCTTTAATGTAGGGAATCATGATCTCACAAGTACTAATGTTGAGGCGGCCTGGATGTGTTGCATTTTATGACAGTCTGTGGCTAATTCAATAGCATTATCATAGACAAAAAAGGAAAGATTTGATACTATCTAACATGGTACATACTTTTCCTTATAAAGTAGGCTTAAGAGTCAATTGACTCAGATAGGACATGGATAGCGGAGTTTATGATCTGCCAATTTTGGAATGTTCAGTCTCATAGATTTGCTTAGCAGAATTGGTACATCTGCTTCCAGAAGATAGTGAAATCGTCTTAATGATATGAACTAAGTTCTCTACTTGATAAGTACTGGCTTTAGAGCTGAGAAGATGATAATGTCATTGATTCTCAGCAGCTTGGTCAGATAATTGTTGCAGTGACATTTGATGCTAGACTTCAGAGATCTGAATCAATGAGATTAGGCATTCAACTTTCTCCATGGCAGCTTGATTATCCTGTTGTTGAGCAGCCGCGTCAAAGCAAGAAAAATTGAATAGTGTGAATATTGTCATAAAGAGCAATCAGGGTAGATTAGAGTTGAGATAGATCTCTTCATTTATCCAATCTCCCAGAGCTACACCCCATAATTTTTCTCCATATTAGAAAAGCGGGCTTCAAAAACTCTCATCATGAATGGGTGTAGCTTGGACTTGGGGCCTCAAGGGCCTTATGGACTTCAGGTTTAATTGGTCCAATTGGCCCACAGGTCCCACTGATGACATTCAGTTTGATAGCAATACATTTGTGGGCCACTTAAATAGGCTGGCGAATTTGTCCTGACTGGTTTTTGAACTGAGCTTCATAAAGCTGCCATTGATTAGATAGTTGAGTTGAAAAATCATTCATCATTTTATAAATCGTACATTTTTGACATATTAGAATTAGTGAGCTGCTGGGAGATCTTATCATGCAGATACCCACTAATTCTGCTATCAAGTTGGATGAGACAGCCTTGCAACCTAAAAATTTTCTCTTTGGATGTCAACAAGAGCTTCACGATCTTCCTGTATAAAGTTAGAGGCAGTCTCATACAGTTCATGGAGTGGAGAGAGAAGGTATTGGAAGAGGCTAGATATAACTGAATTTCCATACAATGAAACCATAGCAATTATAACTGATAAAAATTTGGGTTTACAAATAGCTGGAGATAAGCCTCCGTTTGAGTAAATCCTATGGCCGTGCTTGGAAGGATAGTCAGGGTGTACAGATGAATGAAATGAATATCAACCTGGGTGGAGCGAGTATTATTTGATCGCTGACCTGGTTGTAGATTGCCATAGAATAAGGCTTCCACAGTTTGAGCGACCTCAGATGATTTTATTTAATATGTTGCTTCATCAGGGGACAGAATAATAAAGTCCATAAGTAAATTAATTATAATGTTTTCATATTTTAAGTAATATATTTTGTCAGCCAGAGCAGACCCATTTTTTCACAGTTGATTCTTCCTCTTGTCAAGGGATATTTTCTTCGCTAGTATGATATATCTTTGGAAAGGTACGTCATTATAAAATTTCCTTGGAAGGACTTGTCAGAAAGCATTATTTTCAGAAAATCTAATTTTAATTGCCAGTTTCTTTATTGGCTAAACAATTATGAGTCAAATTATCTCTAGCCTTCATCCTAATGGAGTATTTCTTCACCAGGATCCTTGCGCTTTGGCGTCAATTAAGGGCTCAACTGTATAGTAAACAACGTACTTTAATTTATCAAACAATAAAATTTTTATAGTTTTTTTGGCGTGTGTTCTTTGCGTGGGTATTGCCCCTTGTGATCAGAGAGATCTTCCTGAGTCTCTAAGGAACCAAAGCCTTTGAGCTAGGAGGGGATGACCTATCGCCAATCTCCATCAGGTTCTTGTGTCACTTTGGACCTTAGATTCCCTTAGTACAATGGTCCAATTCAGGGTTTCATCAATTTGGCATCTTTTGAGATTTTAGAGGGAGTTGTTGTGGAGTTTGATCTTTATCTGAACTGACTCAATTTCAGAATTTTCTGATAATTAACTACTAATTTCATTTATTTCAGTAATTAATGTGATAACTCCTTACAATCCCATAGATTTAAACTTTGGAGAAAAACATCCTAAACCTCAATAAATTCAACAAGGCAATTGCACTTTTTTCATTTTTGGTCCTCATGCAATTCTATTCCTTCAGGGTATCACAACTGGGTGGTCAAGACTTGAGAAATAATGGGTATATCTGGTGGTAGATCAGCAAAGGAAACTCTAATGGAAGCCCAAGAGAGTGATTTGGGAGGAGGCAAAACAGTTGTAAGCTCCAAAAGTTCCGCTGCGCTGGGGTCAAGGATGGGTTTTAGCTCAGCATATCAGGTAAGACGTTCAAGGGCCTTTAACGAACTCATACTTGAAGCAGAAGTTGCAGAGATCTTTGGTAAGTTCAAGATTAGCGATAGCTTTTTCTGTGGCTTCTGGTATCACAATAGGGACTTGTGATCTCTGTAAATAATTTTCTCATGTTGCGCTTCCTAGAGGATGTATTGCCAGTGGGTGAGCGCCCAGGCCACTGATGCTAACCCCTTTATCATATATGACCTCTGCTTACTTCGTGGGTGTGAACATTTGGGAGAAATAGTAACATGGTGTTCAACCCCTTTGTGCTCTTTCAGCAACATAGCACCCACAGTAACTGATGGTGAATCACAGGCCACAAAGAAGGGATTGGATGTGTCCGCATGGTGAAGAACTGGTGCTGAAAGGAAGACTTCTTTAATGGCCTCAAAGGCCTATTGGTGCTCATCTGTTCATTTGAAGGAGACGTTCTTCACGTTATTTGTGGAGGGGTGCTGTTAACTGAGCAAGAGCAGAAGAGAACTTATTGAAAAAGATCATAATGACAAAGAATCTTCTTAATTCCTTAAGAGTGGTTTAAGTGGGCCAGAACTAAATTGCTGCCAGTTTTCAGGGAGAAACTGATACCCATCCTTCAAGACAAGGTTTTAATAAGGTCACCTCCTTGTAAATTTCACTTGATAGGCTTTACAAAGTGCCAGCCCTGTGGAGGGAAGCAATCGCAGTTCTAGATCCTAAATTTGTTGCTTATGGTTAGTGAATGGACCAATATATAATCAATATATGCGATAGAACAGGAGAACTGGAGCTCTACTAGGAAATCATTGATGTGATTCTGGAACAATTCTGGTGTGTTCCTCAACCCAAAAGGTATGACCCAGGTCTTGAAAATCCCTTGCTTGGTATGGAAGGCTATGAGCAGCTTATTCATTGTGACCGTCACTTGATTGAAAGAGTTGACCAGGTCAAACTTGAATAAAACCAAACACTTTGTAATTGCATGAGCAATGGACTATAATAATGACAGAAGATAGGGATATGGTACCGTTGTGTTGTTAAGGTGCCCATAGTCAATGCAGGATTACAAGAAGTCATTCGCCTTTTTAGGCAAAGATGACAAGGAAGGCAATCAGATAAGATTTTTGAAAGGTTATCCCTTCTCCTAAATCTCGTCAGACATATGTAAACATTTATGGGTCTGGTTATTATTGGCTAATAACCCCTATAAACTTATTACTTGCACAGGTTCAGTTATTGTGCAATTCATCCGCGTTGTATTGTTGTTGATATAAATGGTTGAAAATAGTATGACGACTATTATCCATAGTTGAATGGAATCCTTAGATCTTGGCCCAACGCTCAGCCAGTATTTCCACTCAAAATACTTGAGATGTCTCAAAATAGGGATTCATTTCCTCGTAGTGTACAACCTGATCTTCTCTGAGATTCCCTGGTGACAGTTTCTACAGTTCAACACACAGTCAGAAGCAATTCCCGACTGGTTTCTGCTTCTTCTCTGGATCCACGCTCAGATCCTTACTCTTTTCCTTGAAAAGTCTCCCAATTGTCTCACACAGAAATAGTATCCTTAAGAAAGAATAGAACAATTGAAAGATGAAAAATTTTTATTACTTAAACTATATACCAGATAAAGACTTCTTTTTTTATTATTGGTGAATTCTAGGGAATTTATAGTGGGGGATTTGGTGCTCAACCCTTGGTTGACACCTCTTCGATGAAATGGCAGCCGTTGCCATTGAATCACCCATCCTCATCTCAGCAGCGATGGTCTTCCCCATCCTTACTAGGATTCCATCATTGTAAATCCTTGAGACCTAAAATGGAAAGAGTCATATAACGTTTCCCTAACATTTTCCTCTTGATCCGAGCAAACCAACCATATTTGGCTAGTGACCTGCATAGGTAATGGGACTTGTTACCCATTAAGGCAGGTCATGAACCAACTTATTGATTCACTAGTTGCAGGCAGCATCACTTGCCTAGCAACTTACTACTTACATTCCCAATCTGTTGGTCATGAAACCTGACCAATCCCAATCAGTACACCTGATAGTTAATCACTATCAGATGCCCCTATCTTGTCAGTGACTCCACTCGACGAGATCTTAAGCATTTGTCTAGATTGATCCCCAATGGATTTGACCAGGTGAATATCCTAAAATCCCCCAAATATAATTACTCCAAAATCAGAGTCAAAAGGAATTCCAATTCACCTCGCATTAGGAAATATCCCCTAGCGATTCCTGGTAATCCAGCTGGCTGGGAATATGGGCAAAAATCCAAACAACATATAACCAGCTTTATACTCCTCCACCTTGGTATACAAATGTAGGTGGCAGTTTATCTTGACTAGTCCCATCTTCCTTGAAGTGCCAAGTCATGTTATGAGTGGGGTGGAAGCCTGATTGCAAGGCTCATGTTGATGATATGTTTTTAAGGGTGAGGAAGGAAAGAAAGTCTGGTGGTAGGTCCATGGAGGGATGTGCAGAAGGTGAGATTTAGCTTAGAGAACCTCAGGTGAGATAGTGCCAATTAAGGGGAACTCCCCACTAAGCCTGCTCTTGTTAAAGGAAGGTAATTGAGGTTTAGATTGATATTCACATGCTGGAGACTTCACCAGCCCACACCAGTAATCACGGGGTATAAAAGGTCATAAACTGTAGATAAGTGGTCACAAAACAGAAGTCATGGGCAAAGAATTAATTCAATTCCAGCAAGTGTGGAATCTTATAGGAGAGAAGGATACGCCCAATATTGAGGCCCACATAAGTACTTAGATCTAAAAGTTGTGCAAATCTGAGGTCTATAAATTTGTGGTCTGCCCTGTGTCTAGGAGATTCTGGATGGTAACCTCACATAACCCAGTGCATATGGTAATAGGAAACGGCTAGTAGGCCCAATTTCATATTGGATGCTGAGAGTGATTTTGCACTGGATTGGGAAAAGGGTCCAGGTGAGAAGTGGTATCTTAGTAGTTAGTGTGTTGAGCAGCTTGCCCTCTGAGAGAGCATCTCATAAATCTTTAGGTCAAACGACATAATAGGTCTCCTGGGGTTCAGGGCTGAAAACAAAATCTTCTTAACAAAGGGAGAGAGAGCGAGGTTCTGATATGCATTTGGATCTGAGTGGTCCTGAGGAAATAAAGTTACAGCATGGAATAGTACTGCCACCCTAGATGAGGGTTTTCCCAGGTCCCTTACCACAAGGAGAAGGGGTGGAGCTTTCAGAAGGGGTGGATTTGTCTGAGGGGGTGGCAGATGATTGAAAGGGTGTAAGGACAGCCACCACAGGCGTGAGTTTTTGAAAAAACCTGGCCCCAATTGATCTCTTCAGAGATGAGGCGGCCTCAAAGGATGAAGATAGCTGATTCCAGAAGGGTTTTCATGTAGAGGTTGATTTGAGGGTGGCACTGAAGGAAGAGACTGCAATTTTGAAAGATACTGACACTAAGGGGGCAGAGCAGCAAAAGCATTATGAAAGCTGGCAGTTTTGAGGAACCCTGGACCAAGGTGAAGAGGTAGAAAAGGCGTGAGGCTCTGGACTCTGGTGCTTGAACTGGTGAGTTCAAGTCAAGCAAGGGTATAGGTTTTCCCACCTTGGTTGTTGAGAGGAGCATCCCCAAACACTCAGCAGCGGGCTTCATCTACAAGCACAACGTTGAGCCTTAGTTCATTAGCTATCAGTGGGGTAGGGGTCTGTATTTCTGTACAGCAAAGTGCACTTGGAGTTTGGCCAGGGCATCCAAGATATTTTAAGATACCTCAGTGGAAGTTAAAGGAGGGACTCCACTACTGTGAGGTTACAGCAGAGGAGGTAATGGCTGTTAGAACATGATGGTTTTGCTGCGTGCTGTCAGAACCTTCTTGCAGGCCTGGATAGAAGAGACTAGGGACTAGCATGATAAGATAAGGTCAACATGTTAGTGTAAATATGTGGTAAACGATTAAGCTATTGCCTCACCAGTTTCAGAGAGGAGGGCGGTGAGCTCCAAAATTAGGGGCTGGTTCGTTATGTCAAGTAAGAAGTTAATTAAAAGAAAATTGAGCTTCCAATCTGGGTATGTCATTTCCTAGTGGAGGACCAGAATGTTATGGTCACAGATGTCATAATGACTTTGAATAGATGTGTTTTAGGGTGTATGTGATGAATTTAACAGTTCTAAATGTACAAAAGTACTCCATAACAGGCCAAATGACTACAATGTGTGTTTTACAAGTCTTTCATTAACAGCCCTAGGGGCGGGAAAGTAGGGAGGATGACAACACCACTAGGTTTGTGGTTGCTAGCTTTTTGATATAGTATTTAGAAGTTTTGGGGTTAAAATTAATTCACAACAATTTCCAGGATCATTAAAATAAACAAATCTGCGATTATAGCCTAAAAATTACCAGTTCATATCAAGTTGTTTTAATTCACATTCATATTATTATCAGCGTTCAGTTTTAGAATGTTGGCTTAGTTTCAACTGCTGCACGAAGTTGGCGGCAGAGGTGGAGCACTGGATTGTATTATCTATGCAGGAAGAGTTTAGGGCTACCTGCGGGTGGTGCTTTGGATGGCTAAATACACAAAGGGACAAGCAGCTCAAGCATTTGGGTGCTGCTTGGAAAGTGCTCAGGATACAGAGCTACAGTAGGGTACGCGCTGTTTAGTTTGTGCCAAATCAATGGCAGATCATCATGGAAATTCAGGTTGTGGGTGTAAACATAGTGTACCCCAAATTAATGCTAACTTTGTGCATAAGCTTTCACAAATATTTCTACGGTTCAACAAGCTGCTGTAACAATGGATCAAAGCGCCACTCAAGAATCATTTGTAATTTTAAACAGATGGTAGCGTATTTTGTCAGATCAATTTTAGCGTACAAATTATGGTGCAGTAGGAGAAGTTTTGTGGACAAACTAATAATTGTATGCTAATAAATCGTATTAAAAATGAAAGTCAGATATTATATTAAATGGTAACAGAGTCTGGAAATGCAGTTGCTTTTATAGAGGGGGAGGCTTGGGAAGGGGACCAGAGCACTGGCCTAGCCTAAGGCCAATTAACATACTCTGTTTAGTTGGTTTGAGAGGGATTAACACAAGTTAGGGATAACTTTTAATATTGAAAGCTTTTAGAAAGTTTTATTTCTGGGTTGATAGGTTGGTAAAGACCTTGTATTAGTGCAGTCAGTTTTCATGGGTTAGTTTCAACTGTTAAAAGCTATTTAAAAGATTTTCGTTTCAGGGTTTAAGGATCAGTGAAGAGCTCAGATTGGTAGTACCAGTTTCGCATGGATTAATTTCAGATGGGAGATCAGTTGGAACGACCTTGGGGTGGATTGGATGATCTGAAGTTTTGATTTATGATCTGTTTGACTAGTAAAGGATAATCCAATTAATTAGACATATTGGTTTCTTTTGGTGTTTGGGGAGTACTAAACATTTTATGGTATATTGTGAGTAACTGGGATAACGGTAAATGGACCTTAGGGCAAATCCAGTAGCTCTAAACTGCACCACTTCCCTTAAAACCCTTATATCTTTTTACAAGGAGAAAGGTGAAGAGAGGGGCAGAGAGGATGTTCTTTGGGGGAAATCTGTAATCCATCACTCGTCCACCACATGAGACAAGACACTCATCTAAGATAGGAGAAACTGGAGGCCTAAAACCTCTTTTGAGCCTAATGGGGTGCTGATCACGGTCTAGGTGGAGGGGCTGGGCCTCAGGACATTTGGAGCCACATAGCTTCATGCAGGCTTTTTATAATTGGTAATATAAGGTCTATATGCATCATTGGCAATTTGATCATGGACAAGTGTCTGATCATGAGTATTTCACGAGCAAGATACATCCTTCTACCCAAAATAAACCCAAAACAACAAAAAATCATAACAAAAAATGTACAGACTTATCATAAATGATATTTTATGTAGATGGAATAAAGATTCAATATAAGGTCAAATAGCGCTTATGCATTTTTAAATTGTGTTTTTTTTAGTACTAGATGGTCATTCAAATTGTGTTTTAAGCTCTGAAAAAGATTTATTTGTTTATAGTTTAGTTGTGGTGATCCTGATTAATCTCAGCATCCTAGTGACCGGATATCCTGGAATTATGAAATACAAAAACTTTTTAATCAAATAAGGGAAGTTATTTCTAATAAATTTTCATCCAATTGTAACAACTTGTTTACAGATTATATCCTATTGATTAGTATTGCATCTATTATTGTCACATATTTTTATGTATATGCTTCTAAATACATATAAAATCAAAATATTTCTTCAGGATTGATTACAAACCTGATTTCTAGAAGATGCTAGATTTATCTTGTCTGTTATTGCATTATGTTAAGGTTTATATTTCTCTTTATGTACATCATACTATGATATATTCTTAAGATTTCCATAATATGCCTCACAATACAGGATACAGGATTGGCTGAATGTTTTAATCCATTATAAAATTAAAATGCTATCCTATGCAAACTAATAATTAATTCAGCAATTATGTCATTCTTGGTAGATAAGAATTGAGCTGAGAGATGAGTTAACTCTATTGGATGATTTTTGTTGTTATATAGAGGCCTTGAGAAGATATTCATCCAATATATAAAAACTTTATTTGAATACTAAATCATAGGGCTTGAAGAGGGGTGACCTGCAGATTTTTTATAAATAGTCTAGAACTATGACCTCAGTTAATAAAAAAGTTATCTCATTTTTAAAATACAACTTGTTCACGGATATTGTGACACCTAGAGTCACCAGCTTAAGGGTTTATCTGCTTCCTTTACCTTATAAGTTAAGATTGCTTAAACCTATAAAATTTTGGAGTATGTTCTTCCAACAACAACAACAGTTTGTAGTCAGTGAGAGAAGCTGCTTGTTAAATCTTTAATATATCATAGAAATACCAATGGCCGTTTATAGTTAAATGAAATAGGATAGTAGATAGTTGTATAGATAATATGTAAAACACTAGCATGATTAGCCTTCTCACTTTGTAATTACAAAAAACTTCATAGAGATTGACACTATATATAAGTGTTAATTCAGAGTTCCAGCCTCCTCTATATAGGGCTAAGCTCTTCATCAAAGAGATGCCTTATCTGGTTGTACTCAGGTGGATAGCTAGTTTTGAAACAAAACTTTATAGAACTTATATATTTGGTTATATGGCCTTCATTATAGGTCAAGAAGCTATATAGAACTTGTGAACATCTTTTTGTCTTTCACTATAGGTCAACAAGCAAATAGCAAGAGGCAATATAGCCTCTTTTGCAAAAAGTATAGAAACTTCAGCTTTATAATAGCATACCTAACTTGCAATCTTAATTTAGGGAATTATGCAGGCGTGCATCTTTTAGTTTCTTGTCAGACACTCAACGTGCCAAGGAAGGACTTGCTTCCACATGGGTATTCAACAACCCATGATAGCATTTAAAATCCACATTATTCACAGTTTTTTTATAATGTGGGAAAAAGAGCCATTTTGGAGAGATGAAGGAAGTAATGATTAATGAACATAGAGTTTGCATCGAGGGTTAAACTAAAAATGGCATATTTACGACTCAAGAGTGTAACCATTGACCGTTAGCTTCTTTGTGAGTGACAGTGGGTTAATAAAAAATTTGAGTTCTGATTGTTTCAGTTGAATGTTGCGGCTCACAGATGCCTTATAATCTTAAATCCTTCATCTCTCAAGTCAACCTGCTACTCATTTTCTCCTTGCCAAATACTATGAATCTCAACCATCTCCTCTCCTTCCTGACCATAGATTTCAAGATCATCATCTTTGTTTATAGGCTTTAAACAACCGCGCTGTTTTTAACAAGATATATAATAATATTTGATTTTTGTAGTATAGGACATCTTCTTGCGCCCCTTGCATACCCACACCTGTGGCAACAAGGATAGATATAACCAGGGAGACATCTATAATCAGAGACACCATACAGTAATAAGACTCCGCCATTTCCCTGATTGGAGGAATTTAGTAGTTATAATTTTTAATTTGTAATTAATAAGTTAGTAGTTTTTATATAGTTTTTAATAAACATGAGATACACAAATGACCATACAATATTCACAATAGAAGTTTCTGGTATCTATATTAAGGAGGGGAGGCGGATGCATGAGGTCATAAATTTTAGCTCTTAGAATCACACTTATATTGATTCTGAGTATGTCTTTATTTCAGATCCATTAACCAAACTTATAAGTTGTAATCAGTTACATTACTTCTATTCACTCTGGAACTCGTTTATACTATTGGTCATGTATGGTGTTGGGCCATAGGGAAGCAACTCCTAACCGGCCCTATGTTGAGTCAGGGCCCCTAAGCCCCAGCGAGTTAAAAGGCCCTAAGGGCCTAAAAAAGCTATAATAGGAACTAGAGAATGTGAGAAACGATGGGTTTATTAGAATAGGGCCTCGAGGTATTTATAGGATCTCAAGGCTAAAAATGGGATAGGAAAGAGAATTTGAGATAGCCATGTAGCAGGAGCTAGGCAATACAGCCTAGGGTAAGGGAGATCTCAGCATCAGTTGCCAATAGAAAGATATATAAAATTAACTTAATAATATGAAGGGATTGTAAATATTCTCAGCACAAGTCGCCAGTGAATTCCAAAATATCTGTATGATTGGGTTTCAAGATCAGGATGGTAAATTGCTGAAAACACAATTTATATTGACTACTTTGACATCCTTGGCTTTAGTTGCTGATGTCAATTCAAATTTACTTAATTAAATTAATATTTAGATGTTATCAGGGTTGATCCCCGATACTTTGAATTAGGCTCAACCCAAGTCAATGGGAGCCTAAATTGGTTTTCGCCCAGAGGTAAGTCATGACCCCTAGACGTGGCTTCCCCAACATTCTCTTCCACTTGGCATAACTTTCTGAGAAAATTATATGGAAAAAAGTAAATCTTGATTGCCTGATTAGTTTCTCTCTGATGCCCTCAGATTCCTCACCGGCTGCCCCAGTGTGGGGCAGCCGGTGAAAATCCCCCTGCCATTTTCCGTTTAACAGGAAAACATGCTCAGACAGGCTCACCCAGTCATACCAAACCGCTGGGACAATTTGTTCTTCCCAAGGATCTCAACGCCCACATCACTCATACCCAAGAGGTGCCCCATTGCCCCCTGATGCTCCCCCAGAGCAACATGCGCTATGGCCCAAGGGTCATTATGTGGGAAACTATTCCCATACCACGATCAAGCTATTATCAAAATGGCACAGGCAGTGATGACACCTGCCGGCTTTATTGACTTCTGCCCATACAAGGGGTATTTTGATCTCAGCTTCACCTGTGAAGCCAATGCCGCCACTGTGGCAACTGTGCCCCTGGTTTTCCAGGGTACCCCTCTCCCCACAATTCAGACCCAGCTCCTAGCAAATACCACTCTGGCGGTTCAGTTCGCTGGTTTGCCCACCCACCTTCCCCCTGAGGTGCTCCACTAGGAGCTGATGGAAAGTTTGGCAAACCTATGGCTCCAACCTTATCTTGCAATTTGTGGTCCCAAATGGGGCCACACGCCTCGCTGGCCTCAGGTATATGCCACAATCAGCCCTGTATCAAATAAAATTACCTTGTCAATTCCCCCTTGTGCCGTTATCCTCTCTGCCCCCAACCATCCAATCTGGGCCTGTGTCAATGGCGGACGGACGATATGCCCATCATGTTTCAAGTTGGGCCACTCAAAATGCAAGTGCATATCCCTAGCAGCTTCTGACAGCTCTGATTTTACATCTGTCGGCTCCAATCTGCCGCTCACCCCACGCCAGCTTTGGTATGGGGTACAATCCTACCTCTCACTCCCCAAAGCCTATTGCTGCAGCTGCGTCAACAGCCAACAATCAGACTCCTCCTCGCCCCAGTGCCACAAATGCTCCATCCAATCAAGCACAGGATTGGACCCCAATTTTATCTCATAAATCCTCTAATGAACCAACCAAATTTCCGGAATACGCCAATTTCCAAGTTTTTTTTAACCAAGATCATTGGATCTATTGGCTGAAATTGATGAGTCTGGGAATATAATTAAAGACCGCACTATCCAAATTTAACAGTTTTGTTTATTGACCATGATGTTGAGCTACCCCCTCATTTATACACCCCCCAGAAAAACGCCAAAACGTTCTGCAGTAATCACCAGCTGGCAGTTGAAGCAACGACTAAGCCAGATTGCCGTCCTCTCCACAATACTGCTGCCAAATCAGTGGCAATTCTTGCAGGATAAATCCCACCTCCCATTATTACACTCCACCGCCAATAAGCTTAAAAAACATGTTGATCAAAGCTTACAGAGCTGTCAATGACGCCATCCAGCATGTGACAATGGTAGCGCAGAATCCCAAATCCAAGACTACCTTTAATAATGTTGCCATGTTCAGAAATGCTCCCTAATGCATACAAAAAAGCTGAAGCATCTTTGGCCAGCTATGTTGGAACTCTTATATACAACAGCTTTATTCCTGTCACCCTGATCATCAGAAATTTATTTCCACATCCTGCAACGCCTGACGCCCCTGCTCTCCACTGTAGCCTGTGCCCTGCTTTGGGGTGAATTAGAGGCTGAGGATGAGCCCCCTGATCCCCCCTCCCCTTCTGCCATGATGCGATAAGTAGTTCCCGCTGTCCCACCTGGTTGGTTGTGTTCATATAATTGTGTGTTGTCCGCTCATTTTGGGCAGTTTGTTCGTTTTTTTGGAGAGGATTTTTTTGTTGTGTTTTTGAGTTTTGGTAATGTTCGTCCCCTGGTCAGCTTACCTCAGTTAAATGAAAATAGACGTGGCTTCCCCCAAATAAAGGGACAATCCTGACATAGCTTCCTCTAAGCCTCAGCTAGGGGTCAGAGCCAAGGTGGGGGTCATCAGATTTGGGTGGCAGAGTTTGACATAAGCATCAGGAGCAGTTAAGTTCCTGATGTTATATTATTATAAAACAAAAAAGGAATCAAACTAGTGGGTTATATGGGCAAAAGTGTAGTTGGTGCAGACACAACGGAGAGATCTGGTAAGTGTCATCAGGGAATGGCCCTGGCATTGGGGAGTGTCCCTAGAAAGATCATTGGCATAGGAGCTGGCATCAGGAAGATTTCCTTGAAAAAATGTTGCCATTATTTTGCTAGAAATAGAATAGGCGGCGGGGAACTAAATGTTTGGTAAATTTGAGAGAACATCAGCATCAGTTACTGGAATTGGAAAGAGGTACTGGAGAGAAAATGGACGGCAGGGCAACTAGATGCCTAGCCGTTTTTGAGAGATTTTGACATCAATTGCCAGTATTTTAAGAACATTGGAGAGTGGCCCCAGCATTGAGTTTTGGTCTCAAAGAGATCATAAGCATTGGAGCTGGCATCAGGAATTGGACCCATAGAGCTTGTACAATTAAATTAAATATTAGAGGTAGTAAAATAAATAGAATATTAAATTAATTATATTTTATTATAAAAACATTGGGAATAAAAGGGTTGTTAGCCTGGCAGGAAAACTGCTTCCACCCTAGTGCAGGTTTCGAGTTCAAAACCTTTACTGACTAGAAAAGTTCTCAGTGTGGTATATTTGTCCCAAGGTCAACCCATTTCAAATAACTTAAAGAACATTGGACATGGCCCTAGAGAATCAGATCATTGGTGGTGTCCCACCTGATCCTGCTTTGATTTTTTGGGGGAGCAGTTGGTCATTTTTGGCATTTTACACTTTAATCGCCTGGTCAGAGGTCATCCCCTCATCCTGGCTTAAACACTTTTGAGGGCAGAGCAAGGCCAGGGTAACCTGGGATTGGCCGCCCAGTTTTTAAACAAGATTAAACCAGCTGGAGGAGAACTCCAACTGATTCTACTGAAAACCCTCCTGGTCTTGAGCATAGAGATGGCTGAGCAGGAGCCAAGATGGGGCCGTTCCTCCTCCTTCCCATGTTGTAGCCCTCACAGGGGACTCAGGAGCAAATGCCAGGAAGCACCATTTTGTCAGGACCCAGGAAGCAACTTCTAACTGGCCCATTGTTGTCTCAGGGCCCCAAAGCCCCCAGCGAGTTAGTAGGCCCTAAGGGCCTAAGAAAGCTATAATAGGAACTAGAGATTAAGATAAACGAATGAGTTTATAGGGCAGAGCCTCAAGCTATCATAAGTATCTTAAGGCTAAATGTGGGAAAGGATTTATGAAAGGCAGGTAACGGAAGCTAGTCATTAATTACCTAGGCTAAGGGGAAGTCTTGGCATTGGATGCCAATAGTGAGATATTAAAATTAATATTAATACAAAGGGGATTGGGATTACCCTTGGCATAAATCACTGTTGAATCCCAAAATGGCCATTTGATTTGGGTTTAGCATTGAGATGTGATTTTGATATGTCCCAATTGATTGTTTGAAATCCTTGCATTAGTCACCACTGTTAAGTCAAATTATTATTATCTGATATTGATATTATTGGGGTTGTTTTTTGATACTTTGAATTAGGATCAACCCAAGTCAATGAGGAGCCTAATTCAGCATTTAACAATAGAGATGCAACCCCTAGAGGAGGCTTCTCCCAATAAGAGGAGAATCCCAATATATGGCAAGCTTTTCAATTTAAACTATCAGCTACAGGAAAGAATTTGGTAAAGAAAGTTTACTCAAGCATATCCTAGTGTTAAGTTTACTTGAATCACTAGTGCAATTCTTGACATTGTATGCTTGGAAGAGGTTTTTCCCTGGTTGCACATAAATTACAAACACTTCTAATTTTTTGGTAGAATTAAAATATTCTCTGCAACAGTTTATAAGTTCTATATAATATAATAGCATTGGGCCTGAAAGGTGATTTTGGGGCAGGGCTAGACATGGGGCTGCCGCTACCCATCTCTCATTCAGTGTATGCACTAGATCAGTTAACTGGATAAGCGGGTATGCCTTATAAATTGGAGCCTTTTTTTGTTCTAAAAGGATGCAAATCCCTATCAAGCTTGATAGCTGGCGCCTATGCCTTACACTTCTAATATTTGGGGACCTAACAGAAAGCTTAAGGTGGTAGATCAAAGTATGACAGGATGCTATCAGGTTGTTATATTAAGGTCTAAGCAACCCAAGATATAACAATCTGTTAGTAGTTCAAGTTATTAATGACTGATTGATGTAGGGTTGATCTTACATATTTTACTTGAGGGCCCAACGCAAAAGTATATAGTTATAATTAAACAATATAACCCTCAAATATAGAAGCGCATGGCTATGATTTTAATTGTCATAAAATTACTGGCTTTCCAATGACCTAAAAATATGGTATTCGTCTAAACAATATCTTAAATATCCTTACCTTTATAAATATTTATAATCATTTATGGGCTTTGCAGATTGAAAATGGATTAATAAGGATGGACCATCACATGTATTAGTTTTAACAATCTACCTTATAAGAAAATTTAAGGTGGTGGATAAATCAGTGTCATATAATGCTACCGCATCAATGTGAAGGAGTTTATGTGAAATATTTTACTGACTTCATAAGGGTTGATTTTCTATTTAAAACTGCATTGCAAATGATTTAAAATCCTCTTATTGAAAATATCATATAACTTACTGATACCTCACCAGTTACACTACAATGTAAAATTAATTTGTAGTTCTGTGCTGAGATATAAACCAGGGAAAAAAAGATCCAGTCCATAGAGAAGTTAATTCTATATTTAATTTATTAGTAGATTTTTTTTCAAAGTACTTATACCTTTTATTATAAATCACACATATTTTCTTTAAGAATTATAGCTCTGTGGATGAGTGTAAAAAGCTTCTTTGGCTTCTGCATTATGATTAAACTTGAATTTCTAAGATGTTGTGAAAGGTATCTAACATATTATCAATACCAGTCAATTTAAACTCAGATATTCTATTTAATATTTAGAGTGGGGAGCAGTTGATCTTGAGGGTTAAATTACCAATAGATTCTTATAAAGCAATTAAATTTATTTGTGAAGGCTGACCATGGGACGGACATTTCTGATATGTAACACTAAATGAGCACCAAGATATGCAATAGGCACCTCAGAGGAGCTAAAGGTGCCTCCTGTTGCCAGCGGGAATGAAAATGGAAGGAAGAGGGGTATTGTGGAAGAGGCTTGCATCATTATTAGGTACTTTTTGAAGGAAAGGGTCTGAGGTGAGAAACCATACCAGGAACCAGGATGAGACCAACTGTCATTTGCAGGATGGCAAGTGGGTAAACAACAAGGCTTGGAAGTGGTCCATAAGGTGAAAATGGAATTGACGCACAGTTTCCCAGAGGGTGGGAGTAGAGCCCAAAGTAGCATCAAGGACAACCATGTGGATAGTCTACATAGCGATTGTCACAACTAAGACTTGGAGGGAAGGGTGTATGTGGGGAAGTCACTGGCAAGGCGAAGATGTCCTTAGATAGGCTGAAGGTCTGTGTTTGCTCCTGGAAAAAGACGCTGAACCTCACGCCAGATTACTTGGGAAGGCGGACACTCTTCCAAGCGGTGTACCAAAGTCCCATATTGGTCACACATAACACATGAAGCGTGAGAGGCGTTGGAACGCTCCACAGTAAGGTATACTCGCTTCAGGCAGCGCCACACATGGGAGCGGGCCTGTGGCTGTAAAAAAAGGTGGTGAGTGTACTTCCAGATGTCTTTATGAATTTCTAAGGAGTACAGGATCTCCAAAATGTCCAGGTAGTCCACTCAGGCCATGGTAGGGTGACTACTGGGTATTAAATTGTTCAGAACGGCTTGCCCATGGACTTCCTGTTTGAAATGAGGAGTAGGATGACCCCTCTGCGAAGTATGACCACTGATGCTTATCCTCCATTCAGCACTCCGCATAATAAGAAGGGTCCTTTGTAAAGTTGGCGGGGTCTCATGTGGGCCTGCGGCAGAATGGTGGGAGGCCATATAATTAAGAAGAAAGTTGGGGTGGATAGGGTAGCAGAGGCCAAGGGTGCCGGAAAAGATGGACTATGCCATGTGTGACCAGTTTGGGTCAGGAGTGTGAAGTTGGTTACTGAATCAATCCATAAACCAAGGATCCTGGATGCCTGGTCCACGTAGTCAAGCAGGCCCATACCACCATATTGGCTTGGGCCAAAGAGGACCTCCAGTTGCATAGGTGGAGGATAACCTATCCCAAGCCACCCTTTTATGAGGGCATATAAAGAAACAAAGAAGGATGGGGAGAAGGTGATGGCATGAGCCGCAAACCATACTTTTGACAGTGACATAGCGTTGGCAAGCACTACTCTACCTGTCATGCTGGTCTGTTTATCCCTTAGGGTGTGATACAATTTGTAACGTTGGCTAATATGTGGTGCTCCATTATTAAATTGGCGTATCCACCCGCCTCTATCCATACTCCCAGGTGGCGTACTAGGCCCTCAGTGGCTGGACATAAAAGGGAAATTGAGAGGAGTGAATTGGGGTGACCGCCTGGGTAATTTGATAAGAGACTGAGAAGTTGGACCACTCTGACTGAGTGACGTCAGAGACCAGTGGGCTCAGTATCTTTCAAGGAGGATAATATCAGTTTTGGATGCGTTGAGGGCAGCATTACTGACCCTGGAGTAGCCCCAGATAGTGGACTCCAATGCGCATTCATCATGGTTGCTAGACACCACAACCACACAATCATCCGCAAATGCAAGCATCTTAACTGGTGCTTGGCCTTGCACATGTACACCAGTAAGGCGTGCATTTACACTGCGGAGAAGTGGGTCAAGGCTGAAGTTGTATAAAATGGGATCAATAGGTCCCTTTGACAAAGACCCCTTTTAAGGTTTTAAATTGGTAAGGAAACCTGATCCCCGCACTGCCATTATAGCTGATTTGGTGAGCAACATTGCTCAAATGAAAAAACTTTGGGGGGAGGTGGAACAGGTGAAGGTAAGCCCTAAGGTAGTCCCTGTTGACCCTATCATACACTTTTTGTTGGTCTAAGAACGCAAGCGCCCCAGTAGCTTTGGATTGGCAGACATTGGCCACGGTGTGTATGTTGTCCCAAATTGACCTTTTAGGAATAAAGCCAAATTGCTCAGGGAATATTACCTCAGAGGCAATGACCCCTAAGCGGTTAGCCATTATTTTAGTTAATAATTCAGTATCAGCTTTAGTGAAGGAAATATGGCACCAGTTTGCTAAGTCTAGCTTATCCCCCTTCTTGAACAACGTTATCATGTAATCCCCTTGGCCCCCTGGGAGGAGACATGTTTCTGAGACATTTGTTCATTGAGGCTATGATTAGGGGGGATAAATAGTTAAAATATTCTTTGTAAAAATAATAGGGAATCCCTTCTAGACCTGATCTCTTCCTGTGTGGTTCACCATAAATGGCATAACAGAGTTCCTCGCAAGTTATTAAATTAATAAGCTCCAGATATCAGGAAACGGTGTGGATGTGTGCACCAGCAAGAAAATTATCAATTTCGTTACAATTGACTGGGTCAGCCCTGTATAAATCAGAGTAATATTTTGAACTTTGGTTGATACTTTATCTGGTGTTTCTGCAATTAATTTGTCCAAGCGCCTTACCTGTGTGCAGGATAAGTTTTGGCAGGGGTGGAAAATCAGAAGAAAAAATATGCAAAGCAATTTTCACCCACGGTGATGTTCTTTGCTTTATACTGGACAAAGACACGATGTTTGTGTTGTCTGATCAGCGCGTTAAGATGGGCCAATACTTCAGCCCATTTACAACCTCAATAAGGGCTGTACCCTTCCCTGGGAATCTTATTCTCCAGGTGGTCCACCTCTGCCAGGGCGCGTTTAATGACTGCCAAGGCAGCTCAAGAGCACCGCAATGAGATGTGGCATTCTTGGGAAATTGCGGCTGCTTTCAATTTTGACCAAGAAACAGGGGATCTGCACATAAAGTGGCTTTAAACTCTATGTCAAAGTGGTGGTGTCCATCCAACTTGAGAAATCTGGTACATGAGATTGGTAGGGCGAAGTTTACTCCATTTAGGTTCCTGTTGAACCAGTCTTGAAAGAGTAAATGACACTGAGACCATCCTTTGATCAGTGAAATCTAAATCTTGTCATTTTAAAAAATGAGATCTGGGAGCAAAAATTCAGCGGGGCAAAAATTAAGTCTATGTGGTACATAGAAACCATCTGCCCATTGTGTACATGGGGACGTGACACGTTTGTAGTAATGGCGCTTGCTTGGAGATGGTATCAAAAAGGCACAAGGTGGCTTTCATAACCCAAAGTTTGATGTGTCCCTGTGGTGGGGTAGGCGCGAGAGATCAGTGGTCGTGGTTGGGTTGTACCAACAGTTTAGGTCGCCAACCACAAAGAATTTGGAGGGGAGGGGAAGAGAGGCTACAGCTGATAGGAATTCCTATTAAACTCGCGCACAGGTCACAGCGTAGATGTTAACTATTGTGTACACTTCGGCTTCCCATGAAAAGGACGTGACCAGCACATATCCATTGTGATGAGTTGTTTTATCTAGAAAATTTAAATCGTGGTTCTCCCATATCAGCACCCCACAGTATGGCGACCAAAAGGATTGGGTGGGAAGGAGCATGGTTGCCCATGTGTCCTTGGCACCTTACAGACAGTGGTTTTCCTGGATTGCCAGGATGTCCACAGGGAAATTATTTTTTAGAAAACTCAGTTGTTTAGCTCAGGACAGAGAGGCCTTTGGTCCATCAATGTTCAGAGTCCCTATTGTAAAGGATACCCCCATCACTCCCTAAAGAGTGAGGGGAGGACCCTCAGGTCCTGCCATTCATTACTGCTATGCAAGCTCAGCCTTCTGTTTTTAGCCGCAAGTGTTCAAGGATGGCATATCATTAAGCATATAGGTATTAGGTTTGTGTATGGCTTTAGCCGTGGTTTTGGTTTTGGTTTAGTTTTTTTTTTGATCTTTGCAATTTTTGAGTTATTGAGGATTTGTGGTGCACCATTGAGAATGTCCTACAATTCTTCCCCAAAAAACTCGCCTAATTCTGGGTTGGAAAATCTTCTTGCATTTGTTGTGCAGGATTCCTGCGGGTGTGTAACAAGATCATTTTGTGGGTATGAGGGTGGGTCCCCCAATCTGATTGGATGGGAGTTTGGATTCCACTGAAGTGGAAAAATCATCCTGGTCAGCTTGATTCTGGGCAAGGGGGTGACGGAGGCCACCAAGGCTGCTGCCTTAGCCTGTGCTTGGTGTTGCTGTTTGGCTTTTTTGTTCTTGTGGGGACACAGGTTTTACCTGGATATAGCACCCCTGGTCACCACATGGGAATGCGACATTAAAGTCTAATTTGGGCTCACATTGGTCCTCTCCCATTACTTTTGAGAAAGCCTCATTTGGGATAACTCCCTCTCTGATAGGACAAGTTTGTAACTTTTGGCCAAACGTCTGAAAATGATTACAGATGGGTGGTGCTCTGTCAACTGTAACGTGGAACGAATGAGTCTGTTGTCCATTGATGGTGAGAGTGGCAGTGTGGGAATCTGAGTTAGGTCTTCATCTACCTCTGAGAACTGGGTGATCACTGCAATAGCCTTACCCATGCTGAGTTCAGGCATAAGGAAAAATTTTGCATTTCAAAGGAACTTGTTTCCCCATAGCTTTGAAGTCCTGCTTTGAGATTACTCTTGAGGAATTCATGCTTGATGGTCATGGGAAGAACATCAAATATTATGAAAACTTTATTTTTTTTGTCCGGCACATGCGCTTGGTTTCAACCACCTGTTGACCATCCAGGAGATCAACCAACATGCGCACCTGTGGTGCTGCATCTGCTGCTTGCGCTGTCTCAAACCTGAGTTCTAACCAACTGTGGGTCATTGAGTGCAGTACTACATACATGATTTCTGGGAAGTGGGTGCATACGTCCCTGCAAAGTTTCTCCAAAAACGCTGTTAAATTAATGTCCAGAAGAATTTGGACCCCAAATTCCACCAACAACATTGGCTGTGAGTGTGGAGTTTTAATGTACAGGTTGCACTTAGCTTGCCATTACAAGATTTCTGGTGAAATACTCACTGCGACTTTTTAGCTTTTATCAGGACCACCAGTGTCTCTGGGGCGTTTTCTAACTTTGAGGCGGTGCAAACACTGAACCTGTGCCTTTCACCACACTTGCTAACCCTTACACGGCATTAAACACATACTCATCTCCCCATTTGGATTATCAAACTTTATCTGTTTTGAATTGAGTTAGTTGCAATTAGTGATTTCAATGGGAAAGAAAAACTTAGATTCTTATACTGGTACTTTTAAATTGGGTTCAGTTAACATGAAAAGATCATCTAGATCAAGTTCAATAAAACTTTATAAACCCTATGTGACTCATCTGCTAATCTATCTAATGGAATGCATAATTTATATAGCCTAAACTTTTGAGTTAAATATTATATAGGACTAGATTCCAGATATCCATTCTTCGCTATGGTGTTTATAGCTTATCAGATGGTTTAAATCATTATTTTAGATTTTTAATATTAGATATAACCACCAACTACTCGTCCAAACCCATTGGACTTATTGATTTAACCAATTACCAATAATCACTCAACAATTACAAATTGCCCTATCAAATCAACCAAAACCACCAACCACTCAGTCATAGATAAAGCTAACTAAAACTATTAAAACATTAAATTAATAGTGGTGTTATCCAACGTTGTTAAGGTTTAATTAACAAATAATTTGAAGTGATTAGATTAGATTTTATATTATAAATAGATAGTAGTATTACCTGGCACTGCTCAGGATTAATAAACAAACGATTTAAGTAAATATATTAGATTTTATATCATAGATAAGCCACTAAACCGCTTAGCTAAAACCGTTAAACATACCAAAACAATTAGTCACCAACTGCAGGCAATAAAAACGTACCTTATTAATACAATCAAAAAACAACCAACAACTTACCAAAACCATTTAACGTATAGAATCAACCAATCACTAACTGCTTACTAAAATCATCAAAAAATTAATCAACCTAAAACCACTAAACGCTTGAAAAAACACTTTAAATTATCAAAGCAACAATTTATAAGCTAGCTCAGCTGCAAAAATATAATGATTACCATGAAAGCATATAAAGATTCTACTTCTTACAGATAAAAATTTTATTATAATAAAAAATTGTAATAGAAAACTATTTTCGCAGTTGTGCTCACAATAAATCACCAAAGTTTCATCACAATCAGAAGAATGGTATAATGATGCATATGTGACAAACATATAAACTTTAATTTTTATATAAATATATAGCCTAATTACCAATGCTGGGTTTATTGGCCATAAACCTGTTATCATACTCAAATCTTACTAAAATTATAGTACAATTGCATACTTATCAGCACATTTAAAAATTTCCTGATGGGAAATATGCAATATTTTATCCATTTAGTAAAAAATATAGTTAGTGGTTTATGTGATCTCATATCTAGCGTATTTAAGTATCAATATGTATATTAGTTTTTATTTGTAAATGCTACAATTGCAATTGGTATACTTCAGACTGTGAGGGTAGGGGCCTACAAGATACCTTAGCACTCAGTCCAAGTGTAAGGTGCATGATTTTAGTGTATCATATACAAGTAGAGATAGACATCTGAAGTGGGTTAATTTGTCATGGCTTGAGGATGAAATGATTATGGGGGCCAATAGCAAGGGTAAAGCTACACATCAGGAAGCCAAAAGTTGAAGTTGGCGGCCTCCTGACCTCAAACATACTTTGGCCAATGCTGGGTTAAAGCGAGATATGCCCAGTTTAGTCCTGGGGATGTGAGAGAAGTTCAGCCCTGCGTTAAAGCAGGTGCATTAAAACAAGCCAGCTATATAATAAATAAGGACGATTCACTCTGATTTATTACTGATTGGGGTCTCAAAACCCATTCAGTTTTTTAAATTTCCAACTCTGATTAGCCTTACTACAATTGATAACCCAGTTCAGTTGATTACCAGTTATATTAAACTTCCTGATGGAAGCTTGTGCTTATTGGCGCACTTGGGCTTGGCACCACTTCTATCAATTGATTATTCCCCCAAACTTCCTTAAATTTGTTTACTCAAGACCAATCTCTCTCATTGTTCAACTTCCTCCATAATAAAAAATTTTCATTAGTCTACATTTTCTTTATGTTACCTTGGGCGAACCTGTGCGTGGACCTCTTTGAGGAGGTCTTACACAACGTTAGCCATTTGATTTTCACAACTGTAACTCTCTCCTCTGTCTCACCGCTGGGCCACCCGTGTCCTCTCCAGACCAGGACACCTTTGCACTCCAGACCAGAGCACCGCTTGGGTATGGACTCCACTTTAGTCCATCCCAGCCTTGTTGTTTATCCGGTATCCTTTTTTTATATCATAAACCACCCTCGCCCTAAGTTACTTCAGCTCCAGAACCAACTGCGGGGCTCTCCTCACATTATCACTGATGAATAGTTCCCTGGAGTTGGGGTTTTGCACCGCGCACCACTCCAATGGGAACAGGAGAGTTATAGTCACTATAATTACACATAGTCAACCAATCACTTTACTTTATGTGCATACACTAGTTCTGTGTGGGACTTTCATGAGGTGCAAACCAGGCGCGCCAGCTGTTGGTCATGGCCACGGTGGGGCTCACCACCGTTTTCTCATTTTGCTAATATTTGGAGCATCTTGGCGTTATTTTTGCTACCTCTGACTTGAAAGTACCCACCCTTCTTGTCCATACCTGGCGGATATGGATTCTACACAATCCAGGAGTGTGATTCCTCAACTATCCACCAAAATTAACAGAATTAAAAACATAAAATTGTTTTCCTCAACACCACATTTGGATGGTGCAGGCAGGATCATCAATGAAGGGCCTGGTGGTGATGGCCTTGGAAAAAGGTGCACAACCCATTTCCAAACTCGTTATGGTGTCGTTTAGGTCCCATAACGCAGTTTTATAACACTGATTCCGTTTATATAACTGATCCAAATTTCTTCTTTTATAGCTCTGATATTGCGCCTATTTCAGTATACCAAATCACCCCAGAGAACCCGCGCTTGACTAAAACCATGATCTACAGAACCCAGGAGTTGGAGAAAGAGTTACTTTTTAGATATAAGGCGTTTATGAAACTTTATGAAGTTATTGTAGGATATGTGCCCTCAGTAGTAAGAGTGCCCAATTATCCCTCTCCATTTTTTGATGCCAAAACGTACCCTGGAGGCATGCTAACGCCTGAAGAATATTTTCATGGTGACGTATTGGCGTTGTCTGCTATGAATAAAGACAATTCTGAATAATTTTTATTAACTGCTACCCTTAAATCCCCTTCAGGAAAAATCAGCAGTACTTTTTTGGTAGATACTGAAGCTTCTAAGAATTTTATTGACCAGGACCTAGCCAACTACCTTGAGTTTAGTTACTTGACAGGTGGTATGGTTAGGGGAGGGGCTACTCAAAGTATTCCTGCCTGAAGGTTCTAGGGTTAATGGATTATCAAGTGGGAAAATATCTTTTGACTGACCATTTCCAAGCAATCAAAAACCTCTTGTACCCTATTATTTTGGGAGTAGAGTAATGGCTAAGGTTTGACGTCAGGACCAAATTAGAAAATACCTTATCCTTAACTTTGAAGAATGGTCTTAATCTGGTTGTTCCTTTGGCTGAAGCTAACTTTCAGGGCAATTTCCCCACTGGCCCAATATTCACACTCTCAGTCTTGCCCCGTTGTTGAAGTCCACGTTTGAGGTTCTCTTACTACCTGTTTGGAGGGGTTGGAATATTCGTTTGATGCAGCTTCAGCCAATGCACTACCAGATCATTCAGAGTTTGATTGAGAGTTCAAGCTCACTGTTAATCTGGTGCGTATATCTTCCCCCATTTACCCATTGACTGTACAAGAGGAAGATGCCTTATATGTGTGGGTTAAGGAGCAGTTGGCCAAAGGCGCGATTTTTCAGCATACTTCCCCTGTATGCTCCCCACTTCTCTTTGTGGAGAAAGCTGACGGCACTTTATGCCCTTGCATAGATTATGGGAACCTAAACAATGTTACTGTACCAGACCTCCATTGTAAGGAGAGTGTCTATAACTCTCCTGTTTCCAGCATGGAGGTGCTTGGTGCTCCGAACCAACGCATGGAAACTAGCCATTAGAACCAAAATTACTAGAGCCCAGCAGAGGAGGCTGGAGCAATAATAACTTATAGGGAAAAGTGCGATTAATAAAATAAAAACACCACCAAAAACGATGCAGTGCACAAAAGGGAAAATGGTAAGCATCCCAGGATGAAGGGAAATAGGCGAACCAACGGTGCATGAAGGGCTAACTAGATCATCTGTAGAATTGTTTGGTAGATGTAGCATGAGACCTCCTCGAAGGGGTCCACGCACAGGATTGTTCATAATAGCATTTTGAAAATAATAAAACGGGGTAATTTTATTTGGGAAGTCAACTAACATGGAATGCTGGTCATGGGAAACAAAATTAAACTACACAGGGGAAATATGGGGTTTGCTGAAGTGGGCCCAAGCAATGACCCACCGATAGGCATACACTACCAACCAGATTGTTATAATAACCAAAACTGACTTCACTCATGTAATTGATTGAAGTTGGATTTGACCCAAACGTGTAATTTCATAAATGGAACAGGTTTCAAAACCCCATTCCTTGACTAACTGAACTGAACCATCTGCGTTTATTATATAAACCATTTATTTTAACACCTTGTACGATGTAAGGGGTTGGTTGTTTGGCACCTCACTAGTACAACTTGGGCATATTTAGCTTGTACCCAGCGTTGGCCTAGTGTGTGCCTGAGGTCACGGAGGGCCTGAAGCTTCACCTTCCTGGCCTCCTGGCGCCCAGCATTATCCTTGGGGTTGGTCCCCAGTATGATGTCATCTACCCATGACATTACTCTCTCCTCATGACGGGGCTCAACCCCCTCCAGGGGCTTGCGCAAGGGAAAAGTTCTTATGGTCAGGGGCCAATTCATGGCAGCAACGGTCAGTTTGGGTTGAGATCCAGCAGCCTGGGGGAAACGCTTGTGGAAAGCTTCAATCAGATCTTGGGCATGCACACAGTCGTGCGCTGAAACCCAACTGTTCTCTGCAGCGTCAAAGCCCTTCCAGGATACCAGATACTCCAGTCTTCTTTCAACACGGCGGGAGGCAAATATTTCTTCCACCTCCCACTCTGGCGCCCCATCCACAAGATAGGCCTCAGGAGTCTCTGGTTGGGCCCTCGAACAACGTCAGTTTGCTCTCATGAAGCACAGAGAAGATCTGAAATGAAGGGGGAAGATCTAGCTGGTATGAGGCATGGCCCACCTTTCTAACAATGCGGTAGGGGCCAATCCTCTTTGGTCCCAGATTTTTGCATGGCTGCTTGATAAGGATGTTATGAGCATCAAGCATCACGAGATCCCCTTCCTTGTACGCAGGACCCACTCAGCGCTTCCCATCAGCATTCTCCTTATACAATTGCATTGCCCCCTCCCTGCTTGTGGAAACCCCCTGGTGGACCTTCTTGATTGTCTTGCCAAAGTCCGCCACTGCTTCAACCTTAGACCCACAGCTGGGCTCCATGTTAAAGGTGGGGTTAAAGCCATGGCTGGCAAAAAAGGGGAACAACTGATTGAAGAATGCAACGTGTTGTTGTAACTAAATTTGGGCCATAGGAAGGTGAGAAGCCTAATCTGTTTGATCCGCGGCGGTGTAACACCGCAGGAACTGCTCCAAGAACTGGTTCACTCGTTCTGTCTGCCCATCTCTCTCTCTCTCTTTCTTTCTCTCTCTCTCTCTCTCTCTCTCTCTCTCTCTCTCTCTCTCTCTCTCTCTCTCTCTCTCTCTCTCTCTCTCTCTCTCTCTCTCTCTCTCTCTCTCTCTCTCTCTCTCTCTCTCTCTCTCTCTCTCTCTCTCTCTCTCTCTCTCTCTCTCTCTCTCTCTCTCTCTCTCTCTCTCTCTCTCTCTCTCTCTCTCTCTCTCTCTCTCTCTCTCTCTCTCTCTCTCTCTCTCTCTCTCTCTCTCTCTCTCTCTCTCTTCTCTCTCTCTCTCTCTCTCTCTCTCTCTCTCTCTCTCTCTCTCTCTCTCTCTCTCTCTCTCTCTCTCAAATTTGATTGGAGATGATAGGCAGTCTTATGGAAGGAGCGAATCTGAAGATTCTCACAAAACTTTCTCAAAAGATGGTAGTGAACTTGGGTCCTCGATCACTAATGATTTCTTGAGGAACCCCACGAAGCTCAAACACATGAGCGCCAAAAAGCCTGGCCATCTCAGCTGCGGTTGTCATTCTGCAAGGAATGAAGTGGGCGAACTTTGTAAAACGGTCAACCACCACCTTGATGGCATCGTAACCATCAGAGACAAGTACCACAATGAAATCCACCAATAAGGAAGTCCATGGCTCTTCAGCTTTCTGGACTGGTACTAACGACCCTACTAAAAGTTGACGATTTGGCTTCATTTGGTTGCAGATCAAACACTCCTTACAATACCGCCCCACCTGAGCAGGTAAGCCCTTCCAATTGAAGGTGCGATGTATCAACTCCAAGGTCTTTGCTTTCCCAGGATGACCAATGGTGATTCCATCCTGATGGCCCGGATGATTTCCAGGAGCAGTGGTCCAGCAGGTACCCAAAGGCGCCCCTGAAACCACACCATCTCATCCTTCAAGTGGTAGCCCCTAGATAGGTCCTCTTGATTTAAAGCGCTCTTGGAGAGTACCATAGTATATTCAGCAGATAGCGACTGTGAAAGGATCACATTTCTGAACATATCATATTCCTCCGCATTCTCCAGAGGTGCAAGCGCTGGCCCATTGGCCGGGGAAGAGGGAAGTTGAGACACAATTTTATTTGGAGGAATCATAACCTGTGTGTTATGAACTTCTACCTCCTTTGGATCAGGAGCTAAATCAGGGTTTCGGCTTAAAGCATCCACAAATCCATTATCCTTGCCCTTGGTACATTCGTAAGAAAAAGCAAATTGGGCAAGGGTCTCATGCCAACGGGTCAGCCGTGGGATTAGGACGTGAGGGGCGCGGTAGTACAGCAAGGCACGGTGATCTTTACATATGCGGAATGGTTGGGTAGAGCCATGCAAGTGGTGACGCCAATATGTCAGCGCCTACACCACTGCTAGTAACTCCTTGTCATAAACGGCATAATTCAACTCAGGCAGAGACATTTTCCTGGAAAAATATCCCACCAGATGCTCTATTCCATCTTCGCCTACTTGTAACAAGGCAGCCGCTATGGTGAAGCTGGAGGCATCAGTAGACACAATGAACTCTTTGGAAGAGTCGACATGGTGAAGGATGGACGTGGACAACAAGGTGAATTTCACAGTTTGGAAAGCATCCCCCAAAATGGGGACCACTGAAGCACTTTTGCACCACTAGCCCTATACAAGGGCGCTGCCACCTCAGAAAAGTTTGGCGTGAACTTCTTGAGGAAAGTACACGTCCTCAAAATACTCCTCAATTCACTTACTGAAGTAGAGTAGGCCACTCCTGAATCGGCTTCTCCTTGTCTGGAGTTATCTTGTGTCCCAAATCAAACATAACGTTGCCCAGAAAAGTGACCTGGGACTTGAAAAATTCACACTTGCTAATCTTCAGCGTAAGACTGGCTGCCTTTAACCTCTCCACCACTTTCCTAAGGTGTACTGCATGGGAATTATGATCAGGGGAAAACACCAGGATATCATCCATGTAGAAAACCGAGCATACCCCTAGCAAGTAAAACGCTGCATCAATGCGGCGTTGAAAGATAGCAGGGGCGTTTTTAAGCCTAAAGGGCATGACCCAAAACTGGAAAATCCCTTTTCTGGTATGGAAGGCGGTTAACCACTCTTGTCCCCTTTTAATCCGAATCTGATTAAACGCATTGAGGCAATCCAGCTTGGAAAAGACCTTAGCCTTCTACACATAGCGGTAATCTGATAGTCCAAAGGGATGGGATGGAGGTCTGGTACAGTGACGTTGTTAAGGTTCCCGTAGTCCACACATGGGTGAAGAGTACCATCAGACTTCTCAAAAAAGATAAGTGGGGAGCATACAAGGGAAATACGCTAAAAATCGCACCTTTGGCTAACTGTTCCTTCACCCACACATTCAACGCCCCTTCCTCTCGGATAGTCAGTGGGTAAATGGGGGAAGCTATACACACCAGATCCACAGTGAGCTTGAAATCACAAACAAACTCAGAGTGCACAGAGAGTGCGTTGGCGGATGCTGCATTAAAAGAGAGATTTCAAACCACCCTTTCAGGGACTGGGATATCTTTAACCCAGTCTAGCATAGCAACTCGTAAACTTGTCATGACTGAGCTAAGAGTCCAGTATAACAAGGGAAGGATGCTGATGAAAAATATAAAAGCTGTGAATAAAGGTCTGTTGGGCCCTAATATAGGTTGTAGAGCTTCAGCTAGATCAACCCCTGATAGGGTTAAGATACCAGTGACAGTGGGTAATTGTGAAATTGAGTTAGAGGAAATATTTGGATTTTCAGAGTTGTTTAATTGATATATGCTTGATAATAAAAATCCTTGTACTTTACTAAGGATCAAAAGCAAGTAAATCAAGTAAGTATTTAGAAGCATCTTAACTTTATTGACTACAAGGAATGATTTTAGAAATATTCAGCTTATATTCACTTTTCAGACTAATTGGACTAGCTTTTGGGCTTACTTGATTCTTATCTAGCTTTAGATTTTTTGGGCTCTTTCTGTCTTAGATAATCAAAGCTTAGACTAGTAGTCAACTGCCTAGTTAGGACTACTAAGACCTGGCCCCAGATGTTCCGATGTTTGATCCAAATTTGATAGGCTTGAATCGACTCGTCTGACTCATTATTAATCTGCTATGTGACTTTGCTATCATCTTTGATTGTTTAAGCTGATTAAATATATCATATATTTTATCAATAAGAACTGATATATCAGGGATATCTTTCATGTCAGGCTTTGCCCTGACATTATCCCCCACCAAGGATGAAGCCATCTGCAATTTTTTTCCAACCTTGAAGTAGATTCTTTGCATTTTTAAGTTTTTCCTCTGATTCCAAGTACTTTCTTCAACAGGGTACCCTACCCATTTTACCAGGTACTGAATCTTTCCATGATGCTTCCTACTTAAAGGATTGCTTCTACTTCATATCTCTGGAGTCTCTCCTTTAATCAATGGAGGGGAAGCTGTTCTGATCTGTTGATGGGTTAGAGAGACACCATATTTCTTATGTAAAAGGGATCGGTGAAATACATTGGTAATTTTCCATTCCTTGGGTAATGCTATTTGATAAGCTACTTTACCTATAATTTTCTCTACCGTAAAAGGTCCTATGCGTTGGTGTGCTAATTTGCGTGACGGAACACTTATAAACATTTTTGCATCTAGGTAAACTTTATCTCCAATTTCTAGGATCTTTCCAGGTACCCTTTTCTTATCAGAAAAATCCTTATATGTCCTGATTGCTCTTTTTAGATTTGCAATGCATAAGGCATGAGTTTGTTGAATATCTTTAATAAAGTCTCTACCTTATGGGTTTTCTGAGATTTCAGTGAAGTTGGGTTCCCAATTCACATCATAACCATAATTTGCCTTAAAGGGTGACATACCTATAGAAGCATGGTCCAAGTTATTATAGAAGAACTGGGCCATTGTTAGAAGCTCTTCCCAATTATTTTGTTCTGAATCCACATAGCATCTTATATACTGCTCTAATACTTGATTTACGCGTTCTGTCTGTCCATCAGTTTGAAAATGATATGAAGTGGATAGACATCTTTTATTACCTAGGTCCTTCATTACTTGATTCCAAAATTTCGATGTAAACTGTGCGCCACGGTCTGTTATCACTTCATTGGGAATGCCGTGTAAAAGAAAGACATTTTTTATAAATAGTTGGGATGTTTCCTTAGCTGTTACAGATGTTTTAGTAGGTATAATTTGAGCCATCTTTGTAAATCTATCAACGACTACTAAAATCGTATTGTAACCATTTGAATTTGGTAACTCAACTATTAAAGCCAAGGAAACTGATTCCCATGGTTTTTTTGCCATACTTAGGGGTTCCAGTAAGCCCTGTGGGTGTCCTCTTCTAGCCTTCGTACAACAACAGGTCTCACAACCAGCTAGGTACTTGATCACATCTCTTATCAAACCAGGCCAATGGTAAGATCTCTGAATAAGTAAAAGCATTTTATTTCTTCCAGGGTGACCTGCCATACTTGTGTCATGGTATTCACGTAATATAGTTAGTCGTTGAGGACCTTCAGGTATATAGAGACACTGTTTCCAAAGTAGAAGATATCCTTTAAGTGAATAACCCTTTTGGTGCCAAAAGCTATTGTTGTTATTCTTTAAATCAGATATGATTTTCTGGCAAAAATTGTCTTTTTCCTGGGCTTTGATCAATTCTTCCTCCCATTTTACTAGGACAAGGTGAGAAAGTTGATCTGATTTTCTGTTTGTTTTTAGTAAGAATTGAGTATTGTAGTCTTCTATTTTTCCTTCATCTGGGATAAGATCTGATCTTCTTCTTAAAGCATCTGGGACTACATTAAAATTTTCCTGGTTTATAACCAATTTCTTGCTCATAGTCAGCTAAAGAGAGAGCCCATTTGGCTTGACGTTGATTTAGTTGCTGAGGAGAGAAGAAGTAAGTTAAGTTTTTATGATCAGTCAGAATGGTAACTGGATTTTTAGCCCCACATAGGTATCTTCTCCAATGCTTCAAGGTCTTGATAATGGCTAACATCTTTATCATAAATGGGGTAATTACATTCAGCTGGGATAAACTTTTTTGAGTAGTAAGCTATAGGGTGAAGCCTATTATCATCCCCCTTCTGTAGTAAAACACCTCCAAGTGCAAATCCAGAGGCATCGGTTTCAATCACAAATGGCCTCTCATAGTCTGGCATTGCTAAAACTGATGCTATAGTAAACGCTTCCTTTAAGTCATTAAAGGATCTTTCTGCCTTTGATGACCATTTAAAATTTACATTATCAGAGGTGAGTTGCGTTAAAAATAATGCAATTGTTGAAAAAATTTGATAAAATCTCTGCAAAAGTTTTCTAAACCTAAGAATCTTCTCACCTCCTTTCAGCTAGTTGGTGTAGGCCAAGAACTAATAGCATCAACTTTACTTAGTGCCATTGTAAACCCATTCTTGCATAAGACATAACCAAGGAATTTAACTTCTTCTTGTGCAAACTCACATTTTGATAATTTAACATGCAAAATAAATTTTTTTGAAATTCTCAAATACTAGTTGAAGATGATTGAGATGAAGGGGAGGATACCCAAGTGGTAGAGTAGGGACCTCTACCACTGCCTCCCCAAGTTCAATTCCAGTACTGGAACTTTGGGTAGGGGACGATTATGACTGTGTTGGCTTTGCGCAACAATGCCCCAAACTGAGATAGCGAATAGCAAAGGCGGTTTATGGAGTTCCTGGCCTATCATACGCCGCGCATGGAGGATTTCCGGATTTTATCCTCCTTTCCCATTCATTCAATTTCCCTTAATCGGTGCAGTATTGTCCCCAGGTCAGCCCACCTTGAATAAAGTATCAAAGATGATTGAGATGATCCTCTTTGGAATTACTGTATACTAAGATATCATCTAGATAAGCAACACAAAATTGGTCCATGTAGCCTCCTAGTACAGTATTGATCATCTGTTGAAATGTGCTAGGTGCGTTGCATAAACAAAATGGCATTACAAGATATTCATAAAGGCCAAATTTTGTTGAAGGCAGTTTTCCACTCATCTTCTTCTTTGATTCAGATTTGATTAAATGCATCTCTAAGATCAATTTTTGAAAATATCGTTGCCTCAGAAAATTGGTCGCTGAGGTGGTCTGCATCAGGTAAGGGATACCTGTTTTTTATAGTGCTATCATTAAGCTTCTGGTAATTGACACATGGACGTAAACCTCCATC
This sequence comes from Massospora cicadina, assembly GCA_022478985.1. Taxonomy (NCBI): domain Eukaryota; kingdom Fungi; phylum Entomophthoromycota; class Entomophthoromycetes; order Entomophthorales; family Entomophthoraceae; genus Massospora; species Massospora cicadina. The sequence continues at coordinate 40,164 of JAKSZP010000438.1, read as the reverse complement.
TTTCTCACCCACAAATAAAAGTGGTGATGAGCATGGGGATCTGAAACTCTGTTAAAGCCTTTGCTTTGCAAGGTATTTAAGTATTCTCGCAAAGCTTTTTGTTCCCGTTAATTACAGCTGTATATTGGGCTGTGAGTAGGCTGTTTACTTGGAACCAAGTCTATTACATGATCAAATAGACTATGCTGGGGTAGTTGATTGGCTTCCTCTTCGCTAAAAAATAAAGCCCATTGCCTTAAATACTTAGGAATAGTTACTTTACAGGCCTCCAACTCTATAATTGGAGTATCAGCAATTAGCAGCCCAGAGCATCTTGCTTTAATCAAAGGCCAAATTCACTTTTTCCCATTAAAGCTAACAACGGCATGATTCTCATAATGGTACTGAAGTTTCATCTGACATGTATAGTTATATCCAAGTATTACTGGTTGAGTAGTTTCCTTAAGCACCCAGAACTCAACATCTGAGGTATAGGAACCAATATGAAGCCTAATGGGCTGATCAGAACGATAGGTGTTGATAATCTACCCATTCCCAAGAGTTACATCAAGCGATTCAATTCCTTTTGTACATTTTAAACTTTCTGGTAATTTCACAGAAATGAGATTTTTAGATACACCTGTATCTATTAAAGCCTCTGTACATTCTTTATATTCATCATGGCTTAGAGATACATATAAAATAGTATAAGGCTGAACATTGTTCTTTAATGGAGATTTAGCAGAAACTGTTTTTACTGAGCATTCATTTGCATAATGACCAGTCTTGTGGAAATTATAACATAGCTTTTCTTTGGTCCAACGTTGTTGATAGTTAGTTCTAATAAGTTTCTTTTCCTTATATTTGTTTATATTAGTAGGTGCTTCAATCATCAGATTTATTGTGGTCTTAATTAAATCCTGAAGAGGCATAGTGAATGGATGATGTCCAACCAATTCTGTCTAAAAGTCATTTAAGCCTTGGCGAAAGAGAAGTGAACCCATCTCAGAATCTAAATCAGCTTTATGAAACGCATCAAATTTTTTTGTATAATCCTCCATTTCTTGATCTTCCTGTCTTAGCTTCAGTAGATATATACGTGCTTATAATCTTGATCCAGATGGTGTTGCAGCAGCTAAAATTCGGCTTTTAAAAGACTCATAATCAGTGCATAGACTTTCATCTTCTTCAAGAGCCTTTACAAACCAACTAAGTGCATCCCCAGTAAGATGGGAACCTATTGCCATCACTAAGCATGCATCATGGTGATAAATGTTTGGGTAGATTCTGAATTGTGCACTTAATAAAGCCAGTCCTTCCTTTATAGTTGAGAGTGTCAACTTTTCAGGAAAGTTTACTGTGGAGCTAAAGGGAATAGTATGATTAGCTACTGTCACAGTCTGCACTTGGCTGGGTCTTTCTGAGTTCCTTGATAGATTATCTGATTGAGACTCAGATAAATTTAACCGCCTTAATTTTACTATAGGCCTTTAACAATATATATACAGTTATTGCGCTTAGTAGCATAAGGAAAAGGTGGTAATATTTTGTTTGGTTTGCAGTCAAATTTGTCAGAGACTGGAATATATTTTAGCCCAGTCTGGCATAGCAACTCGTGAACTTGCCATTCCTGAGCTAAGAGTCCAGTATAGCAAGGGAAGGATGCTGATAAAAAATATAAAAGCTGTGAATAAAGGTCTGTTGGGCCCTAATATAGGTTGTAGAGCTTCAGCTAGATCAACCCCTGATAGGGTTAAGATACCAGTGACAGTGGGTAATTGTGAAATTGAGTTAGAGAAAATATTTGGATTTTCAGAGTTGTTTAATTGATATATGCTTGATAATAAAGATCCTTGTACTTTACTAAGGATCAAAAGCAAGTAAATCGAGTAAGTATTTAGAAGCATCTTAACTTTATTGACTACAAGGAATGATTTTAGAAATATTCAGCTTATATTCACTTTTCAGACTAATTGAACTAGATTTTGGGCTTACTTGATTCTTATCTAGCTTTAGATTCTTTGAGCTCTTTCTGTCTTAGATAATCAAAGCTTAGACTAGTAGGCAACTGCCTAGTTAGGACTACTAAGACCTGGACCCAGGTGTTTTTTTATTTAAAATGAGGCAAGCCGACCAGGGGACGGGCATTACTGAGTATATGTGGAAAACAAAGATATATAAAATTGGGCACCCCGGGGTACTCAGGTTACCCCTGTTGCCAGCGGGACTGCCAGGTATGGGGGTTGGTGCACTACTCCGAGGGGGTTTCCCCAGCTATGGAACAGGTGTGAAGGAAGGGGTCTGTGCAGAGGAACCAAAGTGGGAACCACGATTCTATGAGCGCCTATTGCCTTGGCCTCATATATCCATAGAGCCAAGATTGGAAGTGATCCAGTAAGTGGACGTGGAACCTATTGATAACCCCATGGATGGTTGGGACCGTGCCCCTGAACGCATCTAAGGCAATGGTGTGGATTGTCCACATTGCAATGGGTATCATTAGGGAGTGGAGGGTAGATGGGATTGGTGACTTGATCTGGAGCGCGAGGAGGCTCTTTGATATTGAAAATTTATGCTCATTTTGGAGCTTAAGCAGGCGCGCGACTTCCTGCCATATGGCTTTGGTTGGGGGGCATGTTTCTAGGCGGTGATGTAGAGAACCCTCCCCTCCACATACTGCGCAGGTTGCGTGGAGGGAATTGGAGCGGTCCGCCATCCTATAGGTCCTTCTCAGACAGCGCCAGGCGTTGGCTCTTACCCTCGGCTGTAGGAGTGAGTGGTGCGTCATTCTCAACACATCCTTCTGTGTGGTTAAGTCATAGGGGATGTCCAACGCATCTAGGTATTCGATTCTAGCAATGGTTGGGGTCATATTAAGCATGTCTCTCTGGGGGTGGTTCTCTGGATTTCTTAATTTGAAGTGGGGGCTGGGTTGTCCACCTTCCCTGCACAGTGCCAGTGTTCTCTACGGTCCATCCCATGTGGCAGATGGTTTGGAGGATGTGTTTGAAGTGAGGGGGTGTTCCATGTGGGCCCATTGCAGTAGGGTGTTTAGCAAGGTATGATAGTAGTCTGGGTGGGCTATGTGGGTTGGTTAATTTGAGCGCCTGTGCGAAGTTAGTCCTCGCTGCCCTGGACCAGTGTTGTTGCGGGAGGTCTGGGGCAAGGACTTCCTTTATCCAGGTACCCAGGATGCGGTTGGCGTGGCTCTCAAAATCTATTAGTCCCATGCCTCCGCTTGAGCGTGGGCCAAAGAGTGTTTCCATCCATATGGGAGGATGGGATCTGGGCCACAGCCAGCCCTGGATGAGCGCGCGGATTGAAGTTATAAAGGTGGGTGAGAAGGCGATCGCGTGGGCAGGGTACCATAGTATTGGGAGGATGAGTGAGTTAGCAACTGTTACTCGCCCCATTAGTCCTGGGGATCTTCCCTTGAGGGAGGCTACGCGGTTGGATACCCGCTGTAGTAGGTTGCTTTCCATTGTCTCATTGGCATATCCCCCTGTTTCCAGCCATATCCCAAGGTGGCGGACAGGAGTGGTGGTGGGAGGTGATGCAAAAGGTAAGATGAGTGGGTTTTTCCTTCATATGGGGGTATGAGGTTCTGGTGTTGTAGCCCAGTTGTTAGTGTACTTGCCTAAGAGAATGATTTCTGTTTTCCTTTTGTTGAGCGATGCGTTGCTCACCATGGAGTATTCCTCTAGGGTGCGTTCCAGCTGTTGGGCATCATTGTTGTTAGCTATACCTGCCACGCAGTCATCCGCAAAGGCCAGTATCTTGACTGTTGGCTGGCCTTGTGCAGTTATGCCCATGAGGCGTGAGTCAGTTATGCAGAGGAGTGGATCAAAACTGAAATTATACAGCAGTGGGATGAGGGGGTCCCCTTGTTTGAGCCCTCTGTGTGGTGTGATCTTGTTAGTTAGGAAGCCAGGGCTGCATACAGCCATGGTTGCAGATTCTGTAAGGAGCATCGCCCAGTTTATGAATCTGGGTGGGAGTTTGAAAGCGTGTAGGCATTCCTTTAGGTATGGCCAACTAACGCGGTCATATGCCTTTTCCTGGTCTAAGAAGACCAGGGCTCCAGTTGCTTTGGACTGACATATGTTTGCAACAGGGTGTATGTTGTTCCAGATTGAGCGCCCTGGTATAAACCCAAACTGGTTGGGTGACAGGACGTTAGAGGCTATTGCGCCTAATCTGGCTGCTAAAATTTTTGTTAGAATTTTTGTGTCAGTATTAGAGAGTGCAATTGGACGCCAGTTGGCCAGGTCCAATTTGTCACCCTTTTTATACAAGGTTATGACATATGATTCATGGCCACCAGGTAGGAGGCGTGTTTCCAGCAAGCACTGGTTCATAGACGCCAATAGGAGGGGTGGCAATTTGCTGAAAATATTTTTTGTAAAATTTGTAGGGTATCCCATCAGGCCCTGGGCATTTCCTACGTGGTGCACCGCGGATTGTATCCCAAAGCTCCTCCCATGTAATTAGATTTAGAATATTGTAGTTTGGCGGTGTGCTTTGTATTCTGGCATTTTGTATAAATTTTGTGATTTTTTGTGGGTCTGTTGGTGTATCCCAGTATAATTCGGTGTAATAGCGTTGTACTTTTGCCTTGACCTCCTCAGGGTCAGTTGCCACGGTGCCGTTGGTCTTGTGGACCTGTGTGCATGCTGGATGGTTGTCATGGGAGTGAAATTGGTGGAAGAAATATGTCGAACATGTTTTGCCTTCCTTTATGAATCTACCTTTGTTTGATACTTTGATTCTGTGTTAGTGCTTGAAGATGAGGGTGTTTAGTTGGGCGGATTTCTCCGCCCATTTGTATCCCCAGTTGTGGCTATAACTGGATCTCGGGGTGTTTAGCTTGGGGTGTTCCAGTTCTGCCAAGGTACGCCTGATTGTGGCTGTATTGGCGGTGTACTTACGTGATGAGAGATGTCAGGTTTTGTTAATTAGTTCCTTTTTGAAATTTATCCATGTTAAGATGGGATCTGATGTGAATGTGGCGGTGAATTCTTGGTTCATGGCCTCATATTAAACCCAGTCGAATTTTTGGATAATTTTATGTTTTCTGGGCGCAGCTTTCTCCAGGGCGACACCTGTGCGTGAGTTTAGGTTGGCAATAACTGCACTGAAACAAGTTGGTGTTCTAAGAAACCTGTCCCCAGGTGTTCAATGTTCAATTTGAACTTGATAGGCTTGAATCGGCTCGTCTGACTCATTATTCATCTGCTATGTGACTTTGCTATTATCTTTGATTGTTTAAGCTAATTAAATACATCATATATTTTATCAATAAAGAACTGATATATCAGGGATATCTTTCATGTCAGGCTTTGCCCTGACAACTCCATGTAAGAATGTATAGTAACTTCCACAGAGGGCTTCAGCAAAGGGGCTAGGATATAAGTGTGAAGTTGGGGCAAGTGGGGCAATTCGCCCTGGGCGTTATCCTCAGACAAAGGAAGAACCAATGTGTGACCATTCTTTAATGTAAGATTCAGGGTATTCTCTTTCAAGTTGGTTTTAACGTCAAACTTCCGCCACCACTACACTCCAAAATGATAGGGAACAAGAGGTTTTTTGATAGCCTGAAAGTGATCGGACAAGTGATACTTGCCAACCTAATAGTCCACTGTTCCCCTGTTATTCAGAGTGGAATACCTTGGGACGCCCCTCCCTTAACCAAAACCTGGCAAGTGACTAAGCTCCAGGTAGTCGCTAGGCATTGGTCCATAAAGTTATTAGAGGCACCAGTATCCACCAGTATAGTGGTGCTGAATTTCTATAAAGGGGATGAAAGGGTAGCAGACAGTAGAAAAAACCCCGAATGGTCTTGAATAATAGTAGACAATGACAAAACTTCACCAACAAACTCATCCTCAGCATTATCACATCAACAAGGTGTGTTTTGGAATCATAGAAGGGGGAGGGATAGTTGGCCACTCTTACTACTGAGGCCACATACCCCACCATGCCTTGTGTAGGTGCATATACTTTATCATATTTAAAATGAATTTCTTTCTCCACTTCCTGAGTGCCCCAGATCATGGTAGGGGTCAGATGAGGGTTCTCAGGGGTTATTTGATATACTGGAATAGGGTTCTCATCCAGGCCATAAGAGTTAATAAACGGCTCAGAGGCTTGTATAGGATTTTCATCATAAAACGCATTTTTAGATGTGAATGACCCTATTTCCCCAACTGCAATGGAAGGCACGACGTTATCCAAGGCAACACCCCAGGCCCATCTGCACCAATTCCGCCAGCATTATCTGCATGTACTGTTGAAGGAAAACTCATTTATTAAATTTGAATTTGATAAATTTGGTGGAAAGTTGGGGATTCATGACTTTCAGACCTTGGAGCATCTGTATCCACCAGGTACAAGAATGAAGGGTGGATACTTTCCAGTTGGAGGCAATCATAATAACGCTGAGCTGCTCCAACCTTTGGGAAAAAGAGGAAACAGCAGTGCAGCTAACGACAACTAAATCCCACAGCCAGCGCCCACTGTTTTCACTTTGGAAAAGTTCCACATGGAAAAAGTTCGTGCACATAGATTTTAGAGGTTGGTCAACTATTGTAAGGAGAGTGTCTATAACTCTCCTGTTTCCAGCGTGGAGGTGCTCGTAGCACTGAGCCAATTTATGGAAACTAGCCATTAGAACCAAAGTTACTAGTGCCCAGAAGAGGAGGCTGGATCATTAATAACTTATAGGAAAAAGTGCGATTAATAAAATAAAAACACCACTAAAAATGATGCGGTGCACAAAAGGGAAAATGGTAAGCATCCCAGGATGGAGGGAACCAGGGTAAACCAACGGTTCATGAGGGGCTAACCAGATCATCTGTAGAATTGTTTGGTGGATGTAGCATGAGACCTCCTCAAAGGGGTCCACGCACAGGACTGTTTTGAATAGCAATTAATATAAAACGGTAAAACAGGGAAATTTTATTTAGGAAGTCGACCAACAAGGAGTGCTAGTCATGGGAAATAAAATTTAAACTATGCTGGGTAAATACAGGGTTTGCTGAAGTGGGCATGAGCACTGATCCACCAATAGGCATACATTACCATCCAGATTGGTAGAATACACTAAAACTGAGTTCACTTGTGTAATAAATTGAAGTTGGATTTGACCCAAATGTGTGATTTCATAAATGGAACAGGTTTCAAAACCCATTCCTTGACTAACTGAACTGAACCATCTGCGTTTATTATATAAACCATTTATTTTAACACCTTGTACGATGTAAGGGGCTGGTTGTTTGGCACCTCACTAGTAAAACTTGGGCATATTTAGCTTGTACCCAGCGTTGGTCCAGTGTGTGCCTGAGGTCAGGGAGGGCCTGAATCTTCACCTTCTTGGCCTCCTGGCGCCCAGCCTTATCCTTGGGGTTGGTCCCCACTATAATTTCATCTACCCATGACATCCATCCCATCGCACTGGACTCACAGATTTCATGTTATGTGGAGAAGGCGAGAGTCTTCTCCAAACTGGATTGTTTAAAGGCGTTCAATTAGATCCTGATTAAGAAGGGCCAGGATTGTCTAACCACATTCTGTACCAGAAAAGGTATTTTCCAATTTTGGGTTATGCCCTTTGGGATTAAGCATGCCCCTGCTATCTTTCAACACCATATTGGCGCAGCTTTGAGGGACCTGCTGGGGGCATGCTTGGTTGCCTATATGGATAATATTTTGGTGCTTTCCCCTGATCATGAGTCCCATGCATTACACCTTCAGCAAGTGGTGGAGAGGTCAAAGGCAGCAACTTTACGCTGAAGCTTAGCAAATGTGAATTCTTAAAGTCCTAGGTCACCTTTCTGGGAAACGTCTTGTTTTACCAAGGACACATGATAACTCCAGATAAGGAGAAGGCGATTTGTGAGTGGCCCACCCCAACTTCAGGTAAGGAATTGAGGAGTTTTCTTGGGAACGTGTACGTTCCTTAAGAAGTTCAAGCTAAATCTTTTTAAGGTGGCTGCGCCATTGTATAAGGCGAGTGGAGCTAAAGTGCTCCAATGATCCCCCATTTTGGAGGATGCTTTCCAAGCAGTAAAGTGCACCCTGCTGTCCGCGTCTATCCTTCGCCATGTAGATCCTGAAAAGGAGTTCATTGTGTCTACTAATGCCTCCAACTTCACCATAGCAGCTGCCTTATAACAAGTAGGTGAAGATGAAGTAGAGCATCCAGCGGGATATTTTTACAAGAAGATGTCTTTGCCAGAGGTAGATTACGCCGTATATGATAGAGAGTTATTAGCAGTGGTTGAGGCGCTGACTTATTGGCGCCATCACTTGCATGGCTCATCCCAACCTTTCCACATATGTATAGTTCACCATGCCTTGCTTTACTACCGCGCACCTCATGTCTTGACCCCAGACAAACCTGCTAGCATGAGACCCTAGCCCTATTTTTTTCTTATGAGCTTACTAAGGGCAAGGAGAGTGGCTTGGCGGATGTTTTGAGCCGCAACCCTGCATTAGCTCCCAATCCTAAGGAGGTAGAGGTGCATAATACCCAGTTGATGATTCCAGTAGGTAAGATTGTGTCTCAACCTCCCTCTTCCTCAGCCCATGGTCCAGCACTCGCTCCTCTAGAAAATGCGGAGGAATACAGTATGTTCAGAAAGGTAGTCCTATTTAAGCCTTTTTCAGCTCAATATACTATGGTCTTTGCCAAGAGCGCATTGAATCAGGAGGACATCACCAGGGATTACTATGTAAAGTATGAGATGATGTGTGGTTTCAGGGGCGCCTATGGGTTCCTGCTGGACCACTTCGCCTAAAAATCATCCAGGACCATCATGACGGTTCACCGTTGGTCATCCTTGGAAGGCAAAGACTCTGAGGCTAATTTGCCGCACTTGCAATTGGAAGGGGTTACCCGCTTAGGTGGGCAGGTATTGTAAAGAGTGCCTGATCTGCAATCAAATGAAACCGAATTGACAGTCATTAACAGGGTCTTTGTAACCAGTGCAAAAAGCTGAAGGGCCTTGAAATTCTTTATCAGTGGATTTTATTGTGGAATTGCCTGTTTCAGATGGCTACAATGCCATCATGGTAGTGGTGGACCGGTTTACAAAGTTCTTCACTTTATTCAATGCAGAACCACAGTAACCGCGGCTGAGATGGCTAGGCTCTTTATCACTCATGTGTTTGCTCTTCACGGGGTCCCATAAGAAATTATTAGCAATTGGGGACCTCAGTTTACCTCTGGATTTTGAGAAGAGTTGCGTAAGACTCTTCCTATTCTCCCCTGCCAATCAACTGCCTATCACCCCCAATCAGATGGGCAGACTGAAAGAGTGAACTAATGCTTGGAACAGTTCCTGCGTTGTTACACTGCTGTGGATCGTTCAGATTCAGTTTCTCAACTTCCTATGGGCCAGTTTATCTACAACAACACTCTGCATACGTCTATTGGTTGTTCCCCATTTTTCACCAACTATGGGTTTAATCCCGCCTTCAATATAGAACCTATTTGTGGATCAAGAGTTGAAGCGGTGGTGGACTTTGCTAAGGCTATCAAGAAAGTACACCAGGGGGTCTCCACAAGTTTGGAGGCGGCAATGCAAGTTTATAAGGAGAACGCCGATGGAAAAAGAGTGTGGGTCCAGCATACAAAGAAGGGGATCTCGTGATGCTTGATGCTCAAAACATTTCTATCAAGAAGCCATACAAAAAGCTGGACCGTAGATTATTGTCTCTTACCGCGTTGTCAGAAAGGTGGGTCACGCCTCATACCAGTTGAATCTTCCCCCTTCATTTCAGATTTTTTCAGTCTTTCACAAAAGCAAGTTGACGTTGTTCAAGGGCCCCCCACCAGAGACTCCGGAGGCTTATCTCATAGAATGTGGCGCTAGAGTGGGGAGTGGAGGAGATAGTAGCCTCCCGCTGAGTAAAAAGAAGGCTTGATTACCTGGTATAATGGAAGAGATTTGATACAGCGGGAAACAGTTGGGTACCAGTGCATAACTGCGCACATGCCCAAGACCTGATTTATGTTTTAAAAAGAGTTTTCCTCAGACCGCCTGACCTCAATTAAATCAAACTGTTGCCGCAATGAAGTTGGCCCATCCCACAAGAACATTTCCCTGGCGCAAGCCCCTGGAGGGGGTGGAGCCTCAAAAGGACAAGATGGTAATGTCATGGCGTGAAGATGACATGATTATGGAGATCAATAGCAAGGATAAAGCTGCACATCAGTGGGCCAAAAAAGGTGAAGTTGGCAGGACTCCCTGACCTCAAACATACCTTGGTTCAACGCTGGGTTAAGGCGAGATATACCCAGGTTTTTCCTGAGGATGTGAGAGAAGTTTGGCCCTGCGTTCAAGCATGTGCATTAAAACAAACCAACTACATAATAATCTCGGTTCACTTCAGTTTCTTGGTGAACAGGGTCTCGAAACCTGTTCATTTTTTAAAATTTCCATCTTGGGTTGGCCTTACCTACAATCATTAACCTGAGTTCAGTCAATTACCTGTTATAGTACACTTCCCAATGGAAGCATGTACAAATTGGTGCATTTGGGCTTAGCACCACTTCCATTGACCAAATTATTCCCCTGAATTTCCTAAAATTTTTATTATAAACCAATCTCTCTTGTTAGTTGACTTCCTCCATAATAAAACCCTTCGTTAGTATACGTTTTCTTTATGTTAGCTTTGGCGAACCTGTGCAAAGACTTCTTTAAGGAGGTCTCACACAACGTTGCCATAGAATTTGCACAACTGTAACTGTCTCCTCTGTCGCACCACTGGGCCTCCCTGGTCCCCTCCAGACCAGGCCACCTTTGCACTCCAGACCAGAGCATCGCTTGGGAATGGACTCCACTTTAGGTCCACCCCAGCCTTGTTGTTTGTCCGTTTTCTGTTCTTTTAAATATCATTAACTACCCTCGCTCCAAGTTAATTCAGTTTTAGTACCCTCTGCGGGGCTCTCCTCACTTTATTATTGACAACTAGTTCCATGGAGTTTGGGCTGTGCACCATGCTCCACCCCTCTGGGAACAGGAGAGTTATAGACATTCTCATTACATTATTATTATCACATGACAGCTGTAAAATTATATTAGGGAGGTAATACCTAAAACAACAGGGTTTCAGGTAGAGTATACCCAGGATAGCTTATGTTTCCTGAGGGATTCCTAAGAGTTGGAGTTTTGGAGGTAACAAAATTAGATAGAAAATCTGTGTTATTCTAATTTTTATAAAAAATTAATAAATTTTACTAAAAGGCTATCAGCTAATTTTTATTATTTAATTAGGGTAGGCTGACCAGCGGATGGGCACTACTGGTAGGAGCTAGTAAGGTTGAAAGAGAAGAGGTAGAAGTTAAAATGAAATTTTTGACAACCCAGAGTAGACAAGCTACTCCTGTTGCCATTTGGTACCGCTAGGCTTATGGGAGTGATATCCTACTCCATGGGGCCTTCCCCTATGATGGAATAGTTGTGGAAGAAGAGTTTGCATGTAAAAACCAGACTGGAGAAATATGACTCAAAAAAGTCTTTGTTGCTTCAGCTTCATATGTCCATAGAGCCAGTGTAGATATTTACTGGTGGTTGTTATCAGCAAGCAACCTAGTAACTTTTTACTGCACAAGTTTAGTCTCTTCATGCACTTTGTCACATTATATAGTAGAATTAATTATTAATCAATAATAGTATGGAGATAATTATCTGTAGTTGAGTATGAATTATATTTTGGCCAACGCTCGGCCAGTATTCCCAATTAAATACTCATAATGTCATATTTGTAGGGATTCGTTCCCTTGCTTTGTCCACCCAATCTTTGCTGAGATACCCTGGTGACAGCCTCTTTGGTTCAACACATATTTGGCAGCTATCCCTATTGTAACTCCTTCTTCTCTAGATCCCCGCATAGATCTTTACTCAATTCTCTAAGTGTCTTCCAATTATCGCACACAGCAATAATATACTTGAGACAGAACAGCACAATGGAAGCTGATGATAGTTTTACTATATACTGAATGGATAACTTGGAACTAAATAACTCTTATTATCTAACTCTAACTAATAATGTCTTCTTCTGGCTTCCTGCCATACAAGGATCTTAGTCCAACTGACTGATTAAATCCTTGTCATCTGTATCAACCCCAGAATAGATGAAACTAAATGGAAAGTCAAGCTGATCTATATCTATTCCAAAAGGTGTTTTTATTATAGTAAATTTTAGGGAATATATATAGTGGGGAATTCGGCTGTCTAACCCTCAGTTGACACCTCTTTGATGAAATGGCAGCTGTTGCCATTGAATCACCCTTATTCATCTCAGCAGTGATGGTCTTCCCATCCTGGATAGGATTCTGTTGTTGGAAATCCTCGAGACCTAAAACAGAAAGAGTCAGAAAATGTGTCCCTAATGTTTACCTCTCGATCCAAGTGAACCAACCATATTTGGCTAGCGACCTGCTTAGGTAATGGGACTTATTACCCATTAAGGCAGGTCACTCACCAACCGATTGATTCACTAGTTGCAGGTGGCATCACTCACCTCGCAACTTGCTATTCATTCCCAATCAGTCATTGATTAAACATGACTGATCCCAATTGGTACACCTGATAGTTAATCACTATCAGATGCCCCTATTTCGTTGGCAACTCTGACCAATGAGATCTTAAGTATTCATCCGGATTAATCCCTGATGGATATGCCAGGCGAATATCCCAAAATTCCCTGAACATAGTTACTCCAAAACTCAGGCTAAGTGATTTCTGATTCACTTCGCCTCAGGGAATTTTCCTAGCGATACCAGTTAATCTAGCAGGCTGGGAATATGGGCAAAAATACCAACACATCCACCCTCTTGCCTAGATTTCCAGCAAGAAAAGGACCAGGGCATGAGAACACTATTTTGGACACTTGGTCAAATACTTCTTTGGTTCAAGTGGAGTACACTCGTCAATACTAAATGCTGCTCTGAATGACCTTTAGCATATGGCATTCTTCCTCTTCCTCCTTGCTACCACCTTCTCAGAGTGCGATCCCCATGACCTACTGTCATGCCGGGCTGATCAATTTACTCATGACGTTATTAGTATCAGGATCCAGTTTTCCCCTGTCAGGGTATATGACCCACTGTCATATTCAGGATTCTTGGTCTGACATCCTTGATTTCCTAATTTTCTCCTCATTCTAGACAGGAGACTCTTGTTGTCGATGTTCATTTCATGGCTCAATTAAGAATACTTATTTCTATTCACCCTTGTTATTTCTTTCATAACCTCTAGGCTCAAGTCATTCCTAATTCTTCCCTTGGAGAGCTTATCCTATTAATTTTGAGATTAATTTCTCCAAATTGGAGCGTAATGGATTGTAGAGTGCATAATATTGTTTTCCATATAAGTCTGACATTTCCCCTCTCGTCCAGCTCATTTGTTGAATTTTGAGTCACGATACCATCATCTTCTGAATAGTTTGTCTGATCAAGACCTCCATCTTTTAGCAGATGAGTCAGGATGCTTTGCAGAACCTCTTCTATGGTCCTTCCAGGACTCACACGCCTAGTCTGGCATAGCAGCTAGTTCTTCTGTCAAATTACTGGAAACAGTAACTAATCTCTCCAAAACCAGTCTGGCTATCATTTTTAAACAACTCTTTGTTGTTTATTCCTCTGCCGGTGATTCCAGAGTTGGATTTTTAAACTCTCCTGGATTTGGCTCCTTTTGCTGATGCTCCAACCATCGTCATAGATGCTCCATAGATTATGCCAGTTGCTCTTGATCACTCATTTCTTGCTTGGTTGGACCTGCTTCCTGAGTTCCTTTTCTGACTCAGACAATATTACAAACCTTCTGTTCTGGTCTCTGAGCTCACCATCAGTAACAGTATTTACTTTGAGCTCCCCTACACTATACTTTTAGCCCATTTCACTGAGGCTTTGACCCTAGTGCTGAATCCCTCTGATCTTGATAACATCCTGGATTGGGATACTGCTGCTTATGCTCTTCGCTTTGCTGGCCAAGTTCTTTGAAGTTGGTCCATGAAGCTTCCAGCCTCACCTGGGTTCCACTGTTCATTCAGCTTTAGCTTCTGAGAAGCCTATAGTCATCACTTGCAGGATGCAATCCGCTCCCTGCACAACTATCTCTTCTCCAGCACTTCCCATCAGTATCTTCTGCTGATGGTGTTGATAGGGGTCATGATTCAGCAACCCCCATCAAGCATCCCTTCTTTGTTGCCAGCCTATATGTTAATGTTCTTGATGAAGCCCATCATCAGGCGCTCAGAACTAATCTTCCAGCTCCAGCACCATATCAAGATTACTCGGGGTTATTTGCCAATTGTCTCTTCTTATACTGTTGCTTTCTCTCCTCTCCAGGGTTTCGCAATTGGCTTCATCCAACATCTCAATTTTCCTTCCCCTAGTTGCTTTCTCGCAGGGCTCTGCATCCGCTCAAAGAGTGTGGTTTCATGTAGGTCTAGCCCTCACTAGCGTCCAATCTCATATCAATTTTGACGGGCTGTTCATTCTACCACGATCCATCCTCCCTCCCCCAAGAGGTGCATAGGCGGAATCATCCCCATACTGAGGACAATTAATAAAAATAAAAATTATAAATTTATATCGGCATTTTCTCCGTGTGGTTTATAACTTTTTCCAATATCTTTTATCAATTTTTTATCTTTTTTCTTCTTTTTTCCCTAAGGGACTTGATCTTGTTTAGGTTCAGCAGTCCATTTTTTTATTTTTTTCCCCAAACTGAGTCCTGGGTACTTAAACCTGTCAGTTTTCTATGATTCAGAGGTCCTTTTTTGGAATTAACCATCTAGATTTGTTCGAAGGCCCTTTTTTCAGACTTGACCTAATCATCAGGACATGACCAACTAAATGTATATTTTTTCTTCAGGAACTCTTTTAATTTTTTCATCAATCCATTGCTTTAGATACTTAGTGTGGAATTGATTCACAACTCTTTCATCCAAGAGATTCTTGATGGAGTAGGCATCAGTTGCCATATTGGTGATTTATTCAAAAGGACCTGACCACAAAGCATCTAGATTGTTTCTTCATCTGAAACCATGCATATTGCAATAGGCAACTCTTTCTTCTATTTGATATTCTTTCAAGGCCAGTCAGTTCTTATCATCCATCAATTTCACTCCTATCCTTTTCTTCAAGGTTGTATCAAATGCTTGTGATTGCATATCGATCAGGATATTCATCAGTCAGTTCAGGTATTGTTCAGTACTCATCCCTAACATAGGGTCCACCACCTAATATAAAATCAGTGGTAACGCGGCCTTTCTCCCATATAACAACTCAATTGGCATCTTTCCCATCGCCGTATGATGACTAATATTGTAGGCAAATGTCACCAAACTCAGGTACGTTCCCCACATGGAAGTCCTTCCTGCAACTAGCTTCCTCAGCGTCACAGCCAGTGTTCCATTCACCCGTTCTACCAGTCCATTCATCTCTGGCTGGTACAGTACTGACACGACTCCTCTGATCCCCATTATCTCATTCAATCTCAGGATCACATGAGATGTGAAGTTGTTCCCATTATCACTAAGCAGGACCAGTGGACATCCATGCCAGTAACCTACTTGATCCAGGATGAACCTCACAGTACTGGTAGTGTCTACTTTCATTAGGGCCTTTGTCTCGACCCATCTCATCAGATGGTCAATGGCAAATGTAATGTACTTGACTCGCCCTGTGCTCATCATTAGCAGTCCCATCACATCAATGGACACCATATGCCAGGCAAATCCAGGGCGGACCAGCCAGTATCCAGTTGTATTCTTATGTGGTTTGTGAAGCTGGCACTTCATGCAACAAGCTAGATATTCCGCGATATCATAGCTGATAGATTCCCAGTAATAATACTGGAAAATACGATCAGTTGTTTTCCTCAGGCCTCCATGCCCAAAAACCTTGTGATCTGTTTACACTATAGCTGCTCTTTTTGACAGTTTCGGGAATAATAACTACTTCCCATTGATTTTCTTGAATACTTGTCCATCCATAGTCTTAGTTTCTTCCATCGCTTTCTGAAGCACACCTTGGATTTCTCAGGGATCATCCCCAATTTTCCATCGACCATTCTCTGGAATATCTCATCCACCTGCATGTATACCATCTGGACCATTGGTAACTTTGATAAGCCATCCACGTTCTGGTGAGAAGCCCCTGCTCGGTGGACAATCTCATAATCATAATCCAGGAGCTTAAGTGCCCATTGGGCCAGTCATCCTTCTGTATCTCTTAAATTGTGCAGCCAACACAGTGAAGAGTGGTCCGTTACCACCTTAAAGTGCATTCCATGGATGTACACCTGAAACTGCTTGCATGCGTAAATGACCGCAAGGCATTCATGCTCAGTCATGGTGTAGTTCCTCTCAGAAGCTGAGAGTGTCCAGCTCACATATGCCACCAGATGTTCATCCCCAAGTCCTTCTACTTAACTCAGTATGGCGCCGATTGCCATCAACAAAGAATTAGTTTAAATAATAAACTCCCAATCAAAATTTGGATAATTCAGAATTTGAAAATCTATTAAATACTGGCATAACTCATTGAAGGAGTCCTGGGCCTCTTAATTCCATATATACCCTTTTCACAGATCCTTTAATAAATGGAATAATGGATCAGCCTGTCAGGCGAAGTCCCAAATAAATCTTCTGTAGTATCTGACCATCCCAAGAACACTTTGATGTCTCAGACACTCTTCAGTACAGCCATATATTATATAGCTGCTATCTTCTGGGTTTGCAGCTGCAATCCACTGGAGTTGATTACAAATCTCAGATATTCCAACTCTTTCTTAAAGAAGTCGCACTTCCTTGGCTTAATCTTCAGGTTAGCTGCAGACAGTCGCTTAAATACTTCTTCCAAGTGTGTAGGTGTTCAGTAAACGTCCTAATGAACACGTTTATATCATCCAGATATACCAGGATGCACGACAACTTCAAGTCGCTCAGTGTCGCGTCCATGGCCCTCTGAAACGTTGCAGGCGCATTGCATTGACCCTGGGGCATCCTCGTCAGTTGGTATAGCCCCTGCGCGGTAATAATTGCACATTTTTCCTGGTCTTCTTTTGGCAAGCCGATCTTCCAATATCCTGAGGTCAGATCCATCGCGGAGAATTACTTTGCTTCTCCTAAATGATCTAGTGCATCGTTGATCCTTGGTAGGGGATACAAATCCTTCTTCATAAATTTATTCAGCCTTTGTAGTCAATTACCACCCAGTTGAATCCATCCTTTTTCTTCACAATCAGAATTGGACTTGCCCAGGGACTTGACGATGGAACAAGAAGCCCATGCTTCACTAGCTTGCTGATTTCATCCTCCACTACCGCTTTTTGCAGCTTTTGATTGTCAGATCAGTATCATCCTTATCAGCAAATTTTCCCAGTGTTGAGCTTGTGGATCACATCTCGTGCTCATCCAAAGTCGTGGTCATCCTGAGCGAACACTTCTCTATACTTTTTAAATAGTTCAAGCACCTCCTCTTGCTGGCCTTCTAACAGATCAGTGAGCTGCTCTCAATCAACCAATAAATTGATGCTTTTGGTTACACTGGCTAGTAATCCCATTTTGTTGAGAGTCCCAAAATCATGGAATCTTCTCAATTGGGCCATAAGGATCAGATGAACAAACGCGATGATCTGATTCCTCTTGATCTTCATCAGTTTTTCACTTAAATTCGCCAGGAGAACTCGAATTTCTCCATGGCCTGGCACTATTATCCCAGGAGCCACCCATGGCTCCACTCTGGACTTCTTCCAGGGGCTTCCAACCTCCCCATACAACAGCTCAGGAATCTCTAATGTCAACCCCTGTGTTGACTATCATTTGCAATCCTGGTGGTATAGTCCTCTCATTATTGATCCTTAGTGGAATTCCCCAGTTCTCTAGGATTTCCGCCAGCATTTCGTGTCACTTTCTACCAACTAATTGGTACTGAATTGGTACAATTCTGTCATTGTATATTAGATTGACAAGTTGTCTCTTATTTTACTGGAGCTTCCTCATCCTTCTGATATACCAATAATAACGTCTGACCCAATATGGTCAATGTATTATCCTTGAAGTTACATTTAACTCCTTATTTTTGTAGAAACTCCATTCTGATCAGAATGTCATAGTTTTGATTCACCAAAACTATTGCTGGCTCAGATACCACCAATGACCCAAATCATAGTGGCAGCATGCTATACGCTCCACAGGAGATGGTGGTGTTTGGCCCAGCTGTCCCATATTCTTTCTTATGTTCCAAGTCCGGCGAGATCTTCATCCTCTTTACCAGCTTGGTCAAGACAATAT
This sequence comes from Massospora cicadina, assembly GCA_022478985.1. Taxonomy (NCBI): domain Eukaryota; kingdom Fungi; phylum Entomophthoromycota; class Entomophthoromycetes; order Entomophthorales; family Entomophthoraceae; genus Massospora; species Massospora cicadina. The sequence continues at coordinate 21,876 of JAKSZP010000438.1, read as the reverse complement.
TGATGGGTGCTCCGCTGTTGAAAATCACCCTCACTCACACTTAAAACACTTGTATGTCTATATATTTACACTCAGAGTAAAGTAATATAGTGTTTACTGAGTGAATAGCGGCGTTATCAGCCAAATCTAGGGTATGAATAATTTGTGCCAATAAATCAGGAAACAATTCCTTTATCATGCTGAGAGGGATCGATAAATTAGCCTCATCTAATTGGACATCAGATAATTCTTCAGGATTCTCAGCAGTTTGAATCTTGTCCACCAGTTGTCGGGAATACATCTGGGCAACTTCCTTGATTATCTTAGGGTCAATTTTCTTCGCCCCAGCTCTGGTCACAGCATTTACATCCATATTGACCACTTGATACAGCTGATCCTGCTCGTCATCTATGAACTGATCGCTGATTTTGATTTCTTCATTCATAATGTCAGGAGGAACAGGTTTCTCCGCAGCTCTATAATGTTCTCCATCTAGGCTGTGGGCCCTTTTCCCGAATCCTTGGTGGCTTCTGACTCTTTGGCCTGGACCACGTTGATCTGATCCTTCAGCTTCTTACAGTGCATGGCGAAATTTCCTTTCCCGCCACATTGGTAGCAGAACTTTTCCTTCTTGTTTAACAGTCTTAATTATTCAGGCTTATTCCCCAGCATGGTTCTATTGATCATCTCTTTAGCTCCTTCATTTTCCTTCGTGGTACTTGAATTTCGTACTGGATTGGATTTTAAGCTTCTAATTGGTGCATCAAATGTCACTCCCAAAATCTTTAAAACATCTGCCATTTGCGAAGTAGTTATTTCTGTCATGAACACAGAGACATCATGCAATGTAAATTGTGATAAGGCTGAAGGGACACTTGCAAGGCGATTCTAGCATCAAAGTCATCCGATACTTTTGCTCTGACCAGGATCTGTGACTCCTGGTAAAACCAATCTGAGAAGCTAGCTAGAGACTTGTCTTTATGGAACTGGAATCCCATAAATTCCTGCTTGCATTTTGACATGCATGTCAGACTCCTGAACACTTTAATAATGGCCACCTTTGCCTCAGCATACGACCAGCTGTCCCCCTCCAGGTGAGGTAACATTAAGTTTTGACAGTCAGTGTCTAGGCAATTCATGACCGCCAACACCTTTTGATGATCCTCATAGCATTCATGGTAATGTTGAACAGTTGAAAAACGCTGGGGCATTATCCTGATGGAACGTTGGCAATTTTGGCATTGCACTAAATTCCTCTGATTTATTTCTGGCGGATTTTCTTGGTTTGGCTACTCGGCTAACTTGAGGAGTGACTTCAGGCGTCATCTCCAAAAATGGCATTAAAAGCGGGTGGCATGTTCCTTGGGGTATTCAACTTCCTAAGTATTGTGCGAAGACTTCTTTCTTTGGCATTGCTTGACATATTGGCTTACAACCACATTTGTGAGCTTTAAGTCCCTCCACTTGTTTAATTAAGCTCTCTATATCCACACTGAAATTTCTTAAACGAACGTGATCCACTTCTCACTCCATTTTCAGGTATAAGACCTCTCAAATGAGGTCCCCTTCATTCTTCTTCAACGAAGTTACTTTCCCTAGTAACTCATTCCCAAAGCCTGCAACATTCTCTATTCCTTCCTCCACCTTGGCGACTCATTCTTTCAAGGCTGAAAACTCCCAATGGTCCACTGAGTGGAGCATTCTAGCTTACAGTGGCTAACTCAGTCCACAGTTTGCGTAGCTCATCTTTGTATGACATTCTTATAGATTCTTTAATCAACTACCCCTGTAGTGAGCACCAACTTGTAAAAATTTACTGGTGGTTGTTATCGGCAAGCAACCTAGTAACTTTTTACTGCACAAGTTCAGTCTCTTCATGCACTTTGTCACATTATATAGTAGAATTTAATAATCAATAATAGTATGGATACTATTATCCGTAGTTGAGTATGAATTATATTTTGACCCAACGCTTGGCCAGTATTCCCAATTAAATACTCGTAATGTCATATTTATAGGGATTTGTTCACTTGCTTTTGTCCACCAAATTTTTGCTGAGATACCCCGGTGACAGTCTCTTCAGTTTAACACATAGTTGGAAGCTATCCCCAATTGAGACTCCTTCTTCTCTAGATCCCCACTTGGATCTTTACTCTTTTCTCTAAGAGTCTTCCAATCATTGCACACAGCAATAATATCCTTGAGACAGAACAGCACAATGGAAGCTGATGATAGTTTTACTATATACTGAATGGATAACTTAGAACTAAATAACTCTTATTATCTAGCTCTAACTAATAATGTTTTCTTCTGGCTTCCTGCCATATAAGGATCTTAGTCCACCTGACTGATATAATCCTTGTCATCTGTATCAACCCCAGGATGGGTGAAACCAAATGGAAAGTCAAGCTGATCTATATCTATTCCAAAAGGTGTTTTTATTATAGTAAATTTTAGGGAATATATATAGTGGGGAATTCGGCTGTCTAACCCTCAGTTGACACCTCTTTGATGAAATGGCAGCTGTTGCCATTGAATCACCCTTATTCATCTCAGCAGTGATGGTCTTCCCATCCTGGCTAGGATTCTGTTGTTGGAAATCCTCGAGACCTAAAACAGAAAGAGTCAGAAAATGTGTCCCTAATGTTTACCTCTCGATCCAAGTGAACCAACCATATTTGGCTAGCGACCTGCTTAGGTAATGGGACTTATTACCCATTAAGGCAGGTCACTCACCAACCGATTGATTCACTAGTTGCAGGTGGCATCACTCACCTCGCAACTTGCTATTCATTCCCAATCAGTCATTGATTAAGCCTGACTGATCCCAATTGGTACACATGATAGTTAATCACTATCAGATGCCCCTATTTCGTTGGCAACTCTGACCAATGAGATCTTAAGTATTCATCCGGATTAATCCCTGATGGATATGCCAGGCGAATATCCCAAAATTCCCTGAACATAGTTACTCCAAAACTCAGGCTAAGTGATTTCTGATTCACTTCGCCTCAGGGAATTTTCCCTAGCGATGCCAGGTAATCTAGCAGGCTGGGAATATGGGCAAAATAACAACAGCCAGGCTTTTAAGTGTTCCAGTAAGTGTAGGTGAAATTTGTTCACTGTCCCGAGGATGTTCAGCACTGCTCTTTAAAGGTATCCAATGAGAATGTGTGTATAGTCCACAGTGCAATGGCAGCTATGAAGGACCAGAGCATGGGTAGTATAAGGGACTCAAGTTGGAGCGCGAGGAAGTTTCTAGAGATTGACAGCTCCTGGTTGTTCTGGGTTTTATGCAGACGCGCAACTTAATGATATATGACTCTAGATGGCTGGCATGCTTCAAGGCAATGGTGTAGGGTGCCATCCCCACCACACACTGTACATGTCGCATAAATATAGTTGGAGTGGTCCGCTGTTCTTTAGGTTCATCTGAGGCAGCGGCAGGTTTTTGCTCTTACCCTTGGATGGAGGTTTGGGTGATGCGTGAGTCTCCAAATTACCTTTGTTGTCGTGAAGTCATAAGGGATGTCCAAAGCATCAAGGTAGTATTTTCTTGCTATAGCTGGGACCTTATCGTGTATGTCCCTCTGGGAGTGGTGGTCCTGCTTTATTAACTTAAAGCTTGCTCTAGGTCTTCCCCTTCCCTGACTAGTGACAGTTATTTAATAGTCCATCCTTTGTGCCAGATAGTGAGGAGGAGGCTTTTGAAGTGAGGGGTGTTCCATGTGGGCCCACTGCATTGGGACGGTTTGCGAGTATAGTGAGAAGGCTGGATGGATTTGTGGGGGTTGGATAGTTTGAGTGCCTATGAGAAGTTGGCCCTCGAAGCTCTGGACCAGTGCTAGTTTGGGAGGTCTGGGGCAAGGACTTTCTCTATCTAGGTACTTGGTATGCGGTTATATTGTCCCTCAAAGTCTATTAAGCCCATGCTACCACTTGATCGTGAGCCAGAGAGCGTCTCCACTTGTACAGCTGGCTGGGGCCCAGGCCACAGCCATCTTTGGATTAGGGCGCGGACTGAGGATATGAACGAGGGTGAGAAGGAAATTGCGTGGTCAGGGGACCACAACATTGAGAGAATAAGTGAATTGGCAATCATTAATCACCCCGTTAGTCCTGGTGATCTTCCCTTAATGGAGGCGATGCGGTTGTACATCCTCTGTAGTTGGTTACTCTCAATTGTCTCATTGGCGTACCCCCTGTTTCCAGCCACATCCCAAGATGTTGTACAGTGTTGGCCGAGGGGGGCAACGCCAAGGGAAGATGATTGGGTCACCTCTTTGTAATGATCTATGTGGCTCAGGTATCATGGTTAAGTTGGTTGTGTACTTGTTTAAAGAATGTTTTCCGTCTTCTTTTTGATGAATGATGCATTGCTCAAATTGGAATACTCCAGGGTGCTCTCTGACTATTATAAATCTTTGTTACTAGCTATGCCAGCCAAAAAGTCATCCGCAAAGGCCAGTATCTTGACTGCTGGCTGGCCTTGTGCAGTGATGTCTTTAAGACGTGAGTCAGCGACGCATAGGAGTGGACCTATGCAGAAGTTGTACAGCTATGGGCTGAGGGATTCCCTTGCTTGAGCCCTCTGTGCGGTATGATTGTGTCAGTCAGTAATCCAGGGACGCAGACATCCATGGATGCTGACTATGTTAGAAGTATTGCACAGTCTATGAATCTGGGTGGGAGCCTGAAGGCTTTCAGGCATTCCTCTCAGGTATGGACAGCTGACAGGGTCATATGCCTTCTCCTGGTCTATAAATACCAGGGCACGAGTTGTTTTATACTTACAGATGTTGGTGACAGTGTGTATATTGGTCCAGACAGATCTCCTCGGTATGAACCCAATATGGTTTGGATACAGGAATTTAGAAGCTATTTTTCCCAGTCTGGTGGTGTCAGACAATTGCCCTCTCAGCTTTGAGAGTGTGACGGTTGAGGTCTATCCTCAGCATCACATTGCCCTGATCTTTGGTAAGACAGGGCAGGCTGTGTCTGGATGTATGGAGGAGGAGGGGGCGTTGGTCCTGGCAAGGACGCCTAAGGGGCAGGAGCTTGAAGGAGGCCAAGGAGCAAGATGGGCGTCCAAGTCAAGGAAAAATGGGAATCGAGTAACATGGGTAGTTTCGAGATTCGATTTGGATTTGAATCAAGCATGGAATGGAATGGGTGCTTGGAAGTTTCCCAGTTCGTTTGGGATTCGAAATGGAACTGGCGCGGAACTGTTGAGGATAGGAACTGGCACAGAACCATTGAGTGAGGATTCCGCGATCCTGCTGTAAGGTTTACACCAAGCATCAGTCAGATTAGCACCATAAGCTTGTGTTATATTTTATATTAGCTTTTAGCATGTGTATATAGGGAAGGAACTGGGAGCTGGAGGCTTCTCAGTTCTGTTTTCTATCAACCTGGCCCAATATTAAATAAAAGAACTTAAAATTCATATATTTATACTTTGAGTTTATTCTAAAGATATTGCCTAACTGCAGCCATGTTTGGCTTGAATCAACAAGAATTGGACTTTGAGAGTGAGCTTGGGAGAGCTATTGCCTCCCTTTATACCTTGTCTTGGAGTCAAGGCATGTTGCTGGGGTTAAGTATACTTGCAAGTGTCTTCCAGGGGGTGCTTGTCCAATCTTGTAGCGCGCGCACAAGGAGAGTAGTATCAGGAGCCCTGTCAGCCCTATGGTCTGTAACATGGATTCTGTTGCCCAACTCATTTGTGGCTCATTGGAAGGAGCCAGTGCGTTACATTAAACAGAACTCATTTACTTTCCTGTCGTTGTGGTGGCAAGCAAAAGAGGTGCCAGAAGAAGTGGTGTTTCCAAAGTGGTATAACCATACTGCAACACTCTTGATGGTGATATTCTCCACCGCCTTTTTGCTTCATGAATTATACCGGGTTTTAGAGTGTGTGTCCCGGAATGGTGGGAAAGTGTTAGGGCCTGGGAAGGACAAAGGAAGAATTCCCACGGTTTTGAAATTGGAAGACTTGGAACTGATCCACCAGACGTTTAGCCGGGCTCAGTTTCAGGGACGTTTGACAAAGGCAGCAGGTGGGGAGGATTCGTTTGCCTTGCAGTTAAGTCAGGTGCGACCCCCAGGGGGACTCCGAGGACAGAGTGGTGGAAGAAGGGCAGATTCCGAGCCTGTATATGGCTCTAAGGGGTTTAGCTATGTGGAGGAAGGGAAGAAGAGTCAAGGTAATCCTGAGGGTATGGTGGAGGTGCGGGAGACAAGGATTCCCATCGAGATTACCACTCAGGATCCTGAGGCTCAGAATAAGAAGGCTCCTTATATTTTTGCAAGAAACTGGTGAATCCGGTACCTCAAAGTAAACCGCTTACTTCATCTTATCCTTATCTGATTTTGCCCATCAGTGTGCTTGTGGTGGATGAAGGAAGGGATTGCGGTGAAGTGCTAGCTTTGATTGATACCGGAGCTGGGGAAAATTATGTTGATGAGAAGTGGGCAAGAAGCCATGGATTGTCATTACAGAAGGATGGATGGGTGAAGTTGGCAGACACCTCCAAAAGAACGGCGGTATGGCGAGTACAGGCCAAGGTCCTGTTGAGGCAAGGCCCGGAGGTATTCAGGGAGGAGTTTCACGCCGTAGCTCACCTGCCACATTCTAAGGTGCTGGGGATGAGATGGTGGCACCATGTCCGTCCACAGTTTGATATGAAGAGAGAGGGTTCTGCTGTCGCCTAGAGGTCAGGGGACGTGTGAATGGACGTTTCAGTCCCAAGGTTTGATGGTGAAGCACATGGGTGGAATCACCTCAAGTGTGTCAGCGGAAGGATTGCCAAGGGAGTATCAGGATTTCGCGGAGGTGTTTGAGCCTAAAAGTGATGCGCCCTTTTTACCTACAGGGGATTTTGCATTTGGATTCCGGTTCAAGGAAGGCTCTGATTTACCAAAGGGCTGTCCAGTCTATCTGTTGAATCCCCGGGCCTGAGAGGCATTGGAGGGTTATGTCCATAAGATGCTGGATATGGGTTTGATTGTGCCTTCCAAGTCGCCGGTGGTTTTGCCAGTCCTGTTGGTTCCCAAGTCAGGGGAGTTACGTCCTTGTGTTGATTTCTGACGCCTTAATGAGGTAACGGAACCTGACCCCTATCCAATGCCACTCATGGAGAACATTCTGCCCATGATCTCCAGGTGGGGTGTTCACCAAATTGGATTTGGTGGACGCTTTTAATCAAATTCCTGTTCGCCCTGAGCACCAGCGGTATACGGCATCCAAATGTCATCTGGGAAACTTCGAGTATAGGGTTATGCCATTTGGGCTACGCAATGCCCCTGCAGTTTTCCAGCGCATGATTGATCATGTATTGGGGGACTTAGTGGGTAAGTGTTGTGTTGCCTATATGGATGACATCCTGGTGTTTTCCAAATCGGTACAGGACCATGTGAGGGATGTGAGAAGTGTGTTGGAGGTGGTTAGGAACGCGGGCTTGAAGTTGAAGCCATTAAAGTGCGAGTTTAATAAAGAATCGGTGTCCTTCCTAGGGAACGTGGTCCTCCAAGAAGGGATAGCGATCTGTCCTGATAAGTTGCGGGCGGTGCGGAAATGGAAGGCTCCTGGGAATAGGACTGAAGTGCGAAGCTTCTTGGGGTGGTGAATTTCATGCAGAGGTTTTCTAGGGATCTGGCCCAATGGGCTGTGCCATTGACAAGACTGACGGAAAACGTGCAGTTCATTTGGGGGGAGGCTGAGGAGAGGGCATTTCAGCAAGTGAAGACGAGTTTGCTGACAGCCCCGGTTCTGGAACACCTTGACCCAAACAAACCATTCGTGGTAGAGACTGACGCGTCAAATTTTGCACTTGGAGCCGTGTTGTTGCAGGAGGGTAAAGATGGGGTTGAACATCCTGTCTGTTATTTCAGTCAGAAGATGGCACCAGCTGAAACCAACTATCCAGTTTATGATAAGGAACTTTGGCAATAGTTGCAGCCTTAGGGGAGTGGCAACATCACCTATTGTATGCCAGACACCTGGTTGTCATCCGAACAGACCATTGAGCCTTAGAATACTATAAGTCCCCACGCCTGATGAACCAGAGGCAGGCCCGGTGGCACTTAGAGTTAGTTCAATATGACCTGCGGATTGATACAAGAAAAAAACAAAATATCTTTCCAGATTTATTGAGCCATGATTATGACTGGTGTTTTCTGATGAGGAGTTGAGGAAGTTCAACACAGCCACGATGTTGCCACTGAACTTCATCCAGGGCTGGAGAGAAGGAATGGCAGGAAGAATCCGGACTGCGCAGCAAAGATGTGAGCTGGGCCAACGGATAAGAGAGAAGAGACAGGAGAAGGTGGGGCAAGCAGGGGCATGCAGGATTCTCAGTTCGGGGTGGTATCATACACCATGAGGGAAGGATTTGGGTCCCAGTGAAGAGTCTGCAACAAGAGGTAATGGCAGCTAATCACGACCATCCTCTGGCAGGTCATACCGGTCAAGAGAAGACGTTAGATCTTGTTCGCCGTCACTATTCGTGGAGAGGTGTGGGTGAGGCGGTGCGGAAGTATGTTTCGCATTGTGTGGTTTGCACCAGGGCGAAGGCCCAATGGGTGGCACCAGGGGGGAAATTGAAGCCGCTTCAAATTCCTTCTAGGCCATGGTCCTCAGTGAGTGTGGATTTCATCACAGGACTGCCCAAGTCACAGGGGATGGATGCCTTGATGGTGGTGGTGGATCGCCTGACTAAATATGCAGAGTTTTCCCCTTGTTGGTCAACCATTTCTGCAAAAGTGGCAGGACAATTTTGTAAATGAGATTTTTCTTCAGACATGGGGTGCCTGAAGAGATTGTGTCAGATCGCGGTCCGCAATTTACATCTAAATTTTGGCTCCACATGTTGGGAAATCTAAAGATCAAGGCTTGCCATTTGTCAGCATACCATCCTCAGTCAGACGGCCAAACTGAGAGAGTAAATCGATATTGGAGCAGTATTTGAGGTGCTATGTCTCAGGGCGGCAGGATGACTGGGTATATTGGGTAAAGCTGTCTCAATTTGCTTATAACAATTATAAGCATTCATCCACGGGTATGACCCCATTTTTCGCAAATCACGGCCAACACCCAGAGGGTATAGGGCCCAGGGAGCAAGGGCGGAATCCAGCGGCAGATGAACTGTCGCGAGATACCCGGGACACCCTGGAGCTCCTGAAGAAGAATTTGGTGGTGGCAGTCGTGGCCCAGAAGAGGAAGGCAGACTGGCATAGATCTGAAGGTAGAGCTTTCATGAGAGGTGATTGGGTCTTGGTGAATGCTCAGAACTACGCCTTGTCTGTAAGGAGCCAGAAATTGGGGCCGGTGGCGTTGGGCCCATATCAGGTAGTGAGGGCGGTGAACGAGGTGGCATTTAAGCTGAAGCTCCCAGAAGGGTCAAGAGCTCATCCGGTGTTGCATGTATCGCAGCTCAAGCCATTCTTTGGCCATCCACCTGAAAGTCCTTCTCCTTTATTCCCATCTGGAGGAGGAGCTGAAGAGTATGAAGTTGAGGAGATTCTTGACACCAAAGTGGTGAGAGGACGTCGTTCATTCGTGGTACGTTGGGTGGGTCATCCTATTGAGGAGTCCACATGGCAGTCAGCTAGGGATTGTGCCCAATGTCCTGAGAAAATCCAAGATTTCTTCCTGTCTAGGGGGTGATGTGACGGTTGAGGTCTATCCTCAGCATCACATTGCCCTGATCTTTGGTAAGACAAGGCAGGCTGTGTCTGGATGTATGGAGGAGGAGGGGGCGTTGGTCCTGGCAAGGACGCCTAAGGGGCAGGAGCTTGAAGGAGGCCAAGGAGCAAGATGGGCGTCCAAGTCGAGGAAAAATGGGAATCGAGTAACATGGGTAGTTTCGAGATTCGATTTGGATTTGAATCAAGCATGGAATGGAATGGGTGCTTGGAAGTTTCCCAGTTCGTTTGGGATTCGAAATGGAACTGGCGCGGAACTGTTGAGGATAGGAACTGGCACAGAACCATTGAGTGAGGATTCCGCGATCCTGCTGTAAGGTTTACACCAAGCATCAGTCAGATTAGCTCTATAAGCTTGTGTTATATTTTATATTAGCTTTTAGCATGTGTATATAGGGAAGGAACTGGGAGCTGGAGGCTTCTCAATTCTGTTTTCTATCAACCTGGCCCAATATTAAATAAAAGAACTTAAAATTCATATATTTATACTTTGAGTTTATTCTAAAGATATTGCCTAACTGCAGCCATGTTTGTCTTGAATCAACAAGAATTGGACTTTGAGAGTGAGCTTGGGATTAATATTGCCTCCCTTTATACCTTGTCTTGGAGTCAAGGCATGTTGCTGGGGTTAAGTATACTTGCAACTGTCTTCCAGGGGTGCTTGTCCAATCTTGTAGCGCGCGCACAAGGAGAGTAGTATCAGGAGCCCTGTCAGCCCTATGGTCTGTAACATGAATTCTGTTGCCCAACTCATTTGTGGCTCATTGGAAGGAGCCAGTGCGTTACAGAGAGAAGAATGTTTTGGGCGAAAATAGGCTGAAAGGGGGTAATGTCAGATAATTACAAGTCCTATATTGGGATAAGAGTGCTTTAAATTTTAATAAAAATAGTATAGGCTAAAAGCCTGTCAATTCCCGGTGGAATCCCTTAAATTGGGGTAAACCTTTTACTAATGCTTCTTGGGCAAATAGCACGAGTTTGAACAGTTGGATTACATTGACCATGCGGCAGAATCAGTGGAGTCTGTCCAATGTTTCTCCCCTTCCCACTTCAAGAGTAATACAAAAACCTGAGTGGATACCTACTTTTATAGGCTTGAAGAGCCCCGCAAGGTGCAGTAAATTTCCCAGCTGTTGATTGGATCAGATAAATTAAGTCCTTGACTAATGGACTTATCCTATTCAGTATTTACCCTCCCTCAGCCATTCTGTTGAGCAAGGCAAAGTTTGAGAGCTCCAATAGGTCCAAACCCCATATTTCCTTATTTGGCTCTTCCTAGACTAATCCAAAATTCACGCCTCACTCACTTAAATCCTTGACACATTTGTATAATAACTTTGAAATACTATGAGGGTTCGCTTTTGATCTCTTGGTCATAACTAATGAATAACTCATACAAACCAACCATTACTTTTATTCCAAAAAGTATTAATTTTAGATATAAGTGTTTTGTGAAAATCCGGCTGAATTCAGCACCTGCGAGCATAAAACTTGCTGGATTCCCACAAAGTGGCACTCACTACAGGGGTTCCTTTACACCACACGCTTAACTATCACCAAAATGGAAGGCGCACCTGATGGAAGTGTTACTAGATGGTTGAGAAATTGAGTTGGGGCAGAAGATGACCGTATGGATAGCCCCCCAACTTTATCATTTGAAGGAAAGCAATTTGAACGAATCCTGATACTGAAGTCTCACCGCCTTACCTGGCCTGCATTTGAAGTAGTGAGAGACCTAACTCATGGCATATTAAATCCTGGCGATATTACTTCATAATAAAGAGGTTTTTCTGTAGAGGATTATCTAATGTATTTCTATGAGACTAAAACATTCCTGACGCCTACATTCAGCTTACCAATCTGACTACCTATGTCCGCAAATTTTCCCATCCTGCATTGTTCCACATGATACACCTTTTAGCCGTCCATCATGAAGGGCTGCACTGACACCTGGCCAACCATGATTCTCTAAGATTATCTTATGTTACTTTATTTAATCTGACCTCTTAACATATTAGAACAGCGCAAACTGGTGTGCAGGAAAACCGCAAATTCATTATCTAGTTTCATGAGCGGCTCACCACCAAGGATAATGGCGTTTTAAAGTATGTAGAGGAGGCTATGAAGATATTCCGGTATGAATTAAATGCATCTCCAATAGCACCCGCTCTCTACTTGAGGAGTTTGCCAAGAAACTTGAAAAACATGAATAGCAAACCCACCGCAACCTCTTGGTGCATGGGTCTACCCCTCAACCTGGGGATAAACAACATGCGGCTGTGGTGGAGCAGCAACTATCCCAAGCCTTGTCCCGCGTTGAGAAGCTAGAGCGGCGTCTGTTGCATGAACCTTCTAGGGCTACCTTTGCTCTAGAGGTCAAGGTTACTCAACTGGAAAAGGAGTTACCCCTTAAAGCCTCTCTTGATAATACCAAATATTTAGCCCGAGGGGTTAGCAAATGTGAAAAAAAGCTTAAGGAGTCAAGGCCTCTCTTGAAGGGCATACATTTGAAGGGTATGCTAGTCGCTTGAAGCAGGTTGAGCGCAGATATGAACAGATTAAAAGTGACATAAATGTTAAAGGCTCCCATCCACCTGGCGACAAAGGGTTTAAACAGATGAAAGAGGAGCCCCAAAAGCGCGTGGGAGTGGTGGAAGTTGACTAACAAAACTTAAGCTCTTGTGTCACAACTCTGTTTTAATGTCAAGGCACTGGAGAGTCGTATTGAAGAACTGAAACTCACAAGATGGGGATAGAAGCCAGACTGGCCTTATGTGAAACCGCCTCCCATAAGCCCGTCACCGCCATGAAAACCAAGATTGAAGCTATCCAAGTTTTGCTCGATTGGCTCTCCTGCTCCTTTGATCAGTTAGACCTTCTCTCAGAGACCACAGGGATAGATGCTCCTGCAGTTCATGCCCTCTCGGGGGTGACCATGTTTCATCTAAACTAACTTTTAAGGACAAGTTTATTCCCGGCGAGGGTGGCATTGCTTTGTTTTTATATGTCTATGAAGCCACAATGGAGGGGGCGACTGACTGTCAGAAGGTCAAACATACCCCCTCTTGTTTGAGTCGCATGGCCCAAGAGGTGATGGTGCCTCATATGGTGCATTTAACACCTGTTCCGAGGTTAAGGAGGCGCTCATTGACGAGTTTGGATCAAATCAAAGCTTAAGAATGAATAAGTAAGCTTTCATGCGCATTAGCATAAGAAAAGGAGAGTCAATGGCTGTTTTTGCGGCAAGTTCTGTATTGAAGCGCAGATGTCATTAACTTCTAAGATGTTGACCTTGAACAACGCTGTTGCTGTTATCTTGACTGGATTAGCATCTCACCCTCCTTTGGCGATGCAAATCACTTCAACTAAACGCTATTTCCGCAACGTCCATGATATAAAAAAGGCTCTCCTAGAGTCGCTGACTTCCACAAGCTTGAAGTTTCTCGTGGAGTAGTATCCAGACAACACGTTCTGGCCATTGAGGATCAAAAGCCCAAGCCCAGGGTCCTGGCTATTGAAGATAAAAAGGATATCCTTCAGCTTATGGGCCATTAGGAGCAAAAACCAAAAGCCAAGTGGTCTGAACGTCCCCGGTGTGCCTACAGCAACAAGGTTGGGCATTATGAGACTGTGTGCTGGAAAAATTTAGCTGGCAGTGAGTAGCAGGAAAGAGATGTCAGCGTAGGGATAGACACCCCTATTGCTGACAAATCTCATGTTTCTGAATCACCTATTTTATTTGCTTAATTACCCCTTGTTGAAAATATCACCAGGGATGAATTGGAAGGGGGTTATGAGGATGTTGGTTAATACATATTAAGAGTACCTGCTGAAGTGGAGGTTCCTGATCGTTTGAACGCTGGAGGAGTAGACGAGACCAATATACCTGAAGACACGTACCTCTAGCAAGTTCTAGGGTGCCATGCAGTTATTGACACCACCGGCGATGCTGATCAGCTCCTAACTGGGTTGATTCTCCCTCTCCAGCAAGGTCACACCATGAAGTCCATCTTGAAGAGTTACCCTGAACTGCTCACAAACTAACCTCTACCTTCTGGCTCAAGGAGGTTTTAGCTCAGTCTCCTAACTTTGGAGTAACACTCACCAAGGTGGGAGTGGTCATTCAAAAATTCTGGATGATGGCCATCCTGGACACTGGCTCCCCGGTGAATTTAATCTTCTAAAAGCTATGAAAAAGATCAAGCTGGCGCATGACCTAGAGTACAATCAAGAATTTGGAACGACAGGCCTGAACAACACTTGCGCCAATAGAGCATACTCTTCTCTTCCCATTTAAATTAGGAAGCTCATATTATCAGCCCCCGCAGTGACCTTGGACAATAACACCTATGATTTGCTCATAGGTACCCAATTTATGATCAAATATGAGGGATTATCAACATGGAGCAAGGTTTCCTCTAGTTGCCCAATTATGAAGTCCCTTTAGTTTTATCATGTAAAGAACCCAGCGAGAACAAATATTCTTTCCTGGGTGAGTACCCATTTTCCACTTTACCTTTACATTATACCACCTCTGGGAAAAATACAAAAAATTGCCAGATTCAGTGGATGCGAGGGATGATATTCCTTTCAATGCTTCAGACGAGGTAGTGATTAAGCCAAGTGAACAACAAGTGGTTGACACAAAGATCACGCTCCAAATCCCACACCACTGCTTGTTGCACCTCATAAGTATTAAGGGCGTTAGCCCCTTAGAGCCTCGGGTATTGCCTGGAATACTAGACCCAGCCTACCAGAGGCCTATTACTCTTCTGTTGGGGAACCTCACCAGCAAGGACATAGTTATAAGAAAAACCAGGAGATTGGCAGAGGCTTATTAATCCTGTTAGGACATTGAACGAATTCACTTCATTGGTTCTACATTAGATATGGGCTTGCCAACGGATAACCTGTTATGCACCTTACCCAATGTCCATATCTTGGATGAGCTGATCCCAGATGAACTTGACAAAGTTCACACTTTATTGGAAGGATTTAGTGACATATTCTCCAAATTGGACAGCAACTAAGCCGCATGAAGGACTGGAGCCTCTACATTATAGTGATTGATGACCGTCTCATTTGGTCAAAACCTTACTGAAAGTCAAAGGTGGAAGAACAGAAGATAAGGACTGTGCTTAAGTAGTTACTAGACGCGGGGCTATAAGTTCTTTCATAAGGCCATTGGTCTTTCCCCCTATTGTTAATTAAAAAGAACGGAGTTCATCAGGTAGTCATGGACTACCTCAAACATATAATCTCACGAAAAAAGGATAGCTATCCTATCCCCTGCATTGTGACTCTCTGGCACAACTCTCTAGATCTAACTTCTTATCCATAATGGACTTGGCTAGCGGCTATTAGCAAATGGTTCTTTCAGCCCCAGGATCAGGAGTTATGTGTTCTTATTTTCAGTGAAGGGTCTCTTTTAACCTACCCAACTACCACAAGGGCTGTGCAAAGCATCCAAAACTTTCCAGCGAGCCATGGATCACATCTTGCAGGATTTAGAGTTGAGTTACGGCATTGTCTATATTGATGAAATCACAGTGTTCTCCATGACCTTCACTGAACATTTTATACATTTGAAGGAGGTGTTTCAACGCTTACGAGAGTCAAATATCAAGTTAAAACTCTCAACGTGCACCTTTTTCCAAAAGAAATTAGATTTTCTGGGACACACCATCTCTCAGGTAGGAATCTAACCTATACAGGATAATGTGGTCCAATCTCAAAATTGCCCCCTAAAAATCAAAGGATATTCAGGTATTTATAGGGATGATGGGGTGTTATCATCATTTTATCCCTAAGTTTACTCAACTCAGTGAGCCCCTCGTCCGCCTAATGACTAAGAGCGCCACTTTTAATTGTGGTGTTGAAAAGAATGCCGCTTTTGAGACGCTGAAGCAACTGCTACAACAACGTCCTTTCCTGAGGCAGCCCAACTATTGCAAACCATTTATCTTGTTTACCAACGCCTCAGACTACGCCAATGAAGCCATCTTAGCCCAATTGGATGAAAACGATGTAGATCATCCTGTATTCTATTTCAGTAAGATGCTATCAAAGACAGAATGCAACTACAGCATCACGGAGAAGGAGTGTCTTGCCATTTTGTTGGCTGTGAAGCACTACCTCCCTTTTCTGTATAGGACTACCTTCTCTTTGTTTATGGATCACGCTTCCCTGAAATGGTTACAAAACATGAAGAATTCTACTGACCAGCTAGTGCGCCGGGATCTAAAGCTCCAGAATTATGTCATTAAGATTAAACACCGTTCTTGAACCCATCACGGAAATGTTGATGGGTTAACTCGGCTGCCAGTCTTGCATCTGGATACTAGTGAGTCAAATAGCTTATATGACATCTTAATGACCCCCAATAACTGGGAGGATGAGGATGAGCTTGTACAGAAAATGTTAGCCCAGCACTCTCGCAACACAAAAGTGGAGAGCGGGAAGTTATATAAGCAGGTGGGGGCAAAATGGCTGCCTTACCTTTGGACCTCAGAATGTGCACCTGCTATCCTTGAAGCTCACTCTACCCTAGTTCATGGGGAGAAAAAAGAACCTATGAATGGATTAGGGATCAGTACCATTGGGAAGGAATCATGGAAACTCATGTTGAAGTTTTGGAAAGCCTGCCTCACTTGTAATAAGCATTCTAGTTTTAAGACTGGGTACCAATATTAATTAACTACCCCAACAACCTTTTCATACCATCAGCCTAGACGTGGTAGGTCCCCTCCTGCAGACTACCAGTGGAAACCAATATATCCTAGTAGGCATTGTCATTTCACTAAGTGGATTGAAGCCATGGCTCTCCCAGACAAACGGCCAAGCCATTGCCAAGTTTTTACATTAAACCATTTTTACTCGCCATGGTTGTCCCCAAGTAGTACTCTGTGACAATGGTAAGAATTTCACCTCTAGAGTATTTAAAATCCTGGCTACCTCCATGGGAGCCCAACAACATTTCTCAGCTCTGTATAATCCCTCTACCAACGGGACCGTGGAGAGAGCAAATGGAACCTTAGTCTCCATCTTATGAAAAATGGCATCTTCTGATCCACTTCACTGGGATCAATTCATACCCAGTGCTCTTATGGCCTACCATATTAGTTATCACCGGATCCTGAAAATGTCCCCATTCCATGTTTTTTATGGGCGGGAACCAGGAATATTGGCCCTTTTAGCTAAAGATGTTTTATCCTCTAAAGTTGAGGAATCTGAGAAAGCCATGAGAAATTTTCTCAGTGCATCATCCAGCTCCAATCTGAGACTATGACCAATCTAGATAGATGGTGACTAAAGAAGGGCAGGATGCCAATGAGCTCCAAAACCCCCTACCTTCCTTTCAAGTGTCTGACCTGGTTCTGTTTTATCATAACCGCATCACTCCTAGAAGTGGCAAGCTTGGGTCAATCTGGGAAGGCCCTTTTGTCATCACCTAAAAAAGAGATGCGGAGTATTCTATCAAACCCTTGGTTACAGGGATTACATCTCAGGTACATGGCCGCTTCCTACAGCCCTATTCTCCCCCAACATTCTTGAGAGGGGTTATTTCAGACAATTGCCCTCTTGGCTTTGAGAGAAGAATGTTTTAGGAGAAAATAGGCTTAAAGGGGGTAATGTCAGACAATTAAAAGTCTGATATTGGGACAAGAGCGTTTTAAATTTATTTAAACTTATTACAAGGCACGCCTACCAGGGGACGGAAATTACCAAAGCGCATAAAGTGACAAAACAAAAATTGAAAAACTAACTAAAATCTCAGATCAAAAGAAAATGACCGTCTAAAGAATGGGCGGAATATAACGATTGAGACACCTACCTACCAGGTGGGACAGCACTGAGACGCTCATCTTACCATGGCAGAAGGGGAGGGGGATCGGGGGCTCATCCTCAGACTCATTTGCCTCTTCAGCGAGAGCATGAGCCAAGGAGGAGAGCAAAGGGGTGGGGTGATCAGCGACATGGGGAGAGAGGCTGGTAACAAGTGGCTGCTGCTTAAGGAATAGGCCGTACTTTAGCAAGTCGCCAATGTACTTGGAAAGGGTGGCCTCCGCCTTAATGTGGAGGGCAGGGAGCTGGGACAGAGAAGCCATGGAGGCACGGGTAACCCAAGAGTTGGCTTGCGAGGTGGAAACCACTCTCTGGATGGCCTCCTTGGCGCGCCTGTGGGCAATTTCAAGGGTCACTTTGTGGTTTGGAGGAGTGTTTGGCATAAGGACGAAGGGCGGGATTTCTGTGGCTAGCACTGCAACTGTTTATTCTGCCATTTCCTGGATAGAGGTTACCTCAGGATGGGTGGCTGCTGCAAAAGCGAGCTGGTGTTCTGAGCGGAACTCCATGGCATCTGGTTGGGGAGCATAGTATCATTAAACGACCTGGATAGGAATTTGACTCTGGAAAAACTCGTCATATGTGGGTTTTGATGCCTCTATAAAATTACCCATTTCGTCAGTTTCAGCCAATGTGGACCATGGGTTCAAATCAAACTCAAAATCTGGGTCAGCAAATTGAAGCGGTGTGGCTGGTGATTGCAGAATAGTGTGGAAACCCACATTAGCCCAATCCAATCCCTGATTGGATGAGGCGCAGGTGGCACTGGGCGAGGCACATGTGGCACTTTCCTGAGGGAGGGGCTGATTGGCTGCAGCAGGCACCGAGGTGGCAGCAGGCTTTGGGGGAGGGGGTAGGATTGTACCCCAAGTCAGAAAAGTAATGGGGTGTGAGGAAAATTGGGGGTCTTGTGATGATCGCGCAGGGTCCAAGGAAGTCACGAGGGAGGGGCATTTGCGCTTTGTGTGTTCTAACTCAAAGCAGGAAGGACAGATAGTCCTCCCGCCCTCTACCCAGGCCCAGAATGGGTGGTTGGGGGCTGAGGGTATGATGGCGTGGGGTGGAATCAACAAAGCAATTTTTACATTATTGGGGCTGATTGTGGCAAATGTTCGAGGCCCAGCTAGATGAGTGGCCCCATTGGGAACCACGAACTGGAGGATGGTGTTGGAGCTGTACACGGCTAAACCATTCATCAACTCCTGATGGAGTACTGTGGGGGGGAGGTGAGTGGGCAACCCCACAAACTGAACCACCATAGTGGTGTCAGTGGGGAGCCAGGTGCGTGTTGGAATAGGGGTGCCCTTTAAGATTAAGGGCACCGTAGCCACAGTGGTGGCGTCAGCTTCGCAGGTAAAGCCAAGGTCAAAATACCCCTTAAAGGGGTGGAAGTCGATAAAGCCAGCCAGCTGCATCACCGCCTGGGCCAGGTCAATAATTGCACATTCCTCATATGGGAACAATCTTCTGTACTCAACCCAAAGGCCAAAACAGAGCTGGGAGATGAGGAGAACGAGTGGGCTGCGAGGCACTGCCTTGGCTTGTGCCAGGTGGATGGCAAGATCCTACGGTGGACTAAACCAACCCAAGGATTTATTTGGACTGGATGATCCAGACTGAGCGCGTTTTCCCACCGGATGGAAAATGTTAGGCAGAGTTTTGCCGCTGCCCCACTCTGGAGCAGCTGGTGGCGAATCTGACGTCATTGGGGATTGGATGGCCGCAGATGGCGTTCAACACTGATTGTTTTACTTACTTTCTGTTTTTACTTAATATAATCGCTCAAAAGTGACTTCAAGTTGAAAGGAGCTTTTTAAATGTAAATAACAATAATTTTGTCTAAAAGACCCTGGTCAATTCCTGGTAGAACCCCTCAAATCAGGGTAAACCATTTATTAATATGTCTCAGGCAAAGAGCATGAGTTTAAACAATTGGATTGCACCAACCAAGTGGCAGAATCAGGGGATTCTGTCTGATGTTCCTCCCCTTACCACCTTAAGAGTACAACAAACACCTGAGTGGAGACCACCCACTTTTATAGGCTTGGAGGTCCCGCAAAGTGCAAATAAATTCCCAGCTGTTGATTGAATTAAATATATTAAGTCATTAACTAATGGACTTATCCTATCCAGTATCAAACCTTCCTCAAACGTTCTGTTGAAGCAAGGCAAAGTTCAAGAGCTCTGATAGGTCTAAACCCCATATTTCCTAATTTGGCTATTCCTAGCCTAATCTAAAATTTGCGCCAGGCTCACTTCAATCTTCAACACCTTTAAATGCTAAGCTTTGCGATACTAAGAGGGTTAGCTTTTAATCTCTTGGTCACAACTAATGAAAACATACAAAAACCAACCTTTATTTTTATTTCATATTGTACCAATTTTAGCTATAAGTGTTTTGTGGAAATCCGGCTGAATTCAGCACCAGCAAGCATAAAACTTGCTGGATTTCCACAGGTGGCTAAAATTTTAATTAAAAGTTTTGGGTCTGTATTTGATAGTGCAATTGGACTCCAGTTTTCAGGTCCAGTTTGTCACCTTTTGTAAGCAGGGTTATGACATAGGCGTCCTGTCCTCCTGGTAAAAGGCGGGTCTCCATCAAGCACCAATTCATTGACGCCAGGAGGAGGGGGGTAATTTGCTTGATATATATTTTATAATAATTTATAGTGTATTTCATAAGGCCCTGGCATTTCCTACGCTGTGCACTGTAGACTGCGTCCCAGAGCTCCTCCAGTGTGATTAGATTAATCAGATTATGGTCCAGTGGTGTGCTTTGGATTTTGGCGCTGTTTATATAATTTTTATTTTTTTGGGGGTTGGTTGGGGTGTTACAGTATAGTTCTATGTAATAGTGGTTTACTTCTGCTTTGACCTCCTCTGGGTCTTTTGCCATGGTGCTGTCACCTTTACATACCTGTGTGCATGTGGGCTAGTTGCCACAGGAGTGTAATTGGCATAAAAAGTACATTAAGCAGGTTTCACCTTCCTTTATGAACTTACCTTATTTGACATCTTGATTATAATTTTGTTTTTGAAGATGAGGGTATTTAGGTGGGAGGATATTTCTGCACTTACGCCCCCCTTTAGGCTGTAGCCAGATTTCAGGTTGTTGAGCTTGAGGTGTTCCAGTTCTGCCAAGGTGTGCTTGATTGTGGCAGTTTCAGCGGTGTACTTACATGAGGCAAGACGTTGAGTTTTATTGATTTATCCGAATTTGAAAATTGCCCAAGTTGCAATGGGTTCCAATGTGAATGAGGTTGCAAATTTAGGGTTCGCATTCTTGTATTTTATCCAGTTGGATAATCCGGGTAATTTTATGTTTTCCAGGTGCATCTTTACCAGGTGACGCTTGTGAAGGAGTGCAAGTTGATTAAAGCTGCATCAAAGCGAGTTTGTGTTTGGAGAAAATTATTTTTTTAGTTGAGAAGGAGGAAAGGGTTGAACAGTGGGATTTTGGGGTGAGGATAAAGTTGGTGAAGCTCATTGAGGTGAGTGTTCCCTCACGTACATTGGGGAGAGTCATGTGGTGGAGGAGTGGTAACCTGGGAGGGAGGACATCATATAGGCCAAAGGACGCCTTCATTGCATGGAATTCAATGCAACCCAAGGGGGTACCCCCTATGCTTAGGCCATCAGTCCATTCTGGGGTCAGTCCAGTAGTTGAAGTCACCCAGCAGAATTGTGTCTGGGGGAAGGGTGAGTGTTGGATAGTTTCAAGGAATTGTTTTCTCTCATCTGGGGTGCACAGTGCATAGATGCATGCTATTGAGATTGTTTTGTCCTGGCATAAGATTGCTGCTACCAGGACGTCGCCATGCATATAGGTGTCTGAATATATTTTTTTGGTTTTATTTAGATTATGGATAACCACCCCACAGTAGAATGTCCATACCAATTGAGATATTGGGACCCTTGCTGATTAGGATCCTTCTTCCCCTTGTAGACAGTGGGTTTCTTGATGGCCAAGATGTCTACAAGGGGTTTCTTCAGGAAGTCCAGACTTTTTTCATGGGACGATTGAGCCCTGGCTCCTGCGATGTTTATCATCCCTAGGGTTATTGAGGTGCATTAGGCGCCTCAGGAGCAGTTGGGAGGGCCGTCCAGCCCTATTCATTTGCACCATTTCTGGTATTGGCTCTGGGTGACTGGACCAGTCCCACGTTGCAAGTGTTTGATCCCTTTCAATTTTCTGTTTTTGCGCAGGCCTTACTGAAGAGTGGAAATAATTGGTCTCTTCCACCCATTTCTCATGGTGATCCGTTTTAGTGTTGGCTCTCTTCGTGGTTTTGGGGTTTGCCCCTGTGTGTGTCCCACCTGTGCGCCAGCAGTGGAGCTATATTGTCC